>JAOYSI010018536.1:7464-19361 GCA_025775065.1 Hiodon alosoides
GGCCAGCTTTTTGGCCTGACTGACACTTTATGGTCCTTGGGATTTCTGTGCTTCTGACAGTAGCTAACCGACCGCGAGGCGCTGCGGCTCATCTACGTGCGTAGCAAAGTTAACAGAATACCGCAGAATAACTGAAATAACTTTTAAAAAATCGGTCATTTTAAAAACCCAATATTAAATTTTTATTGCCAGTGTGATTTATGATCCTCGCTCTAGGTTTGTTTAATGTAAATAAAACATTACCACAACAAAACCCACGGCCTGTTTTGGCGCTTCTTGGAGTCCTTCGCCTCGACAGTTGATTTAAATTTAGAGGATAAAAAGAGCCATAAAATCCCTGGTAAACCAAGGTCAGTGTAGCACAATGCTGGCAGCGGAATGCTATCATTAGATTAACACAAAACTCCTTAAAAGCTCATATATTGGATTCATCATCAAGTCAGACAGCCCTAATGAGAGCACTTCTTAAAACAGTTCTCTGCAATTTTGCAGTGCAGTGACTGAAGTTTCCATGCTTCTGGTTGCTTTATGGTAGAGTGCCTGAACACTGGCCTTTAGTCTTGCGTTACTGCCTGTGGAGGCTGGACCGAGAGGCATTGGCCCGGGTCTCCAGTATATTTCGGTGGAACGTTTTCTCCCAGATGTTCTTCTCTCTTGCTGGAAGAGAACGCTCTCTCACTGGGGCCCCTTGCTGTCCTAGGTCCGATCTGGATGGACAACGTGCGCTGCAATGGTGCAGAGAGCTCCCTGTCGGATTGCCGGTCCAACGGCTGGGGCGTCCATGACTGCAGGCATTCTGAGGACCTCGGCGTGGTGTGCGCCGAGGAGAGGCAGGCCGACCAATCGCGCGCTGGTCACCTGACCTCGCCTCGCCGGGGACACCAGATCGCCCTTCGGCAGAACGGCAGCACGTCGCGCCCATGGCATGGGGATTTAAACAGTCAGAGGAACCAGTCGCCCCTGTGGCTGGGAAACAGTGCCACCGACAGGCAGGGCTACGAATTCAGGCCACACCTGTCTAACCACCCCTACACACCGGTAAGCAATCAGAGGACTCCCATTGCCAACTGAAAATGCTACAGGCCGTAATTCTGTTATTACTTCAGTGGATGATGTATTAGCAGCTGCACAATGCCAAACTTCAGATCAGATGAAACAGACATGCTTACTAAATGTCAGGATTCTAACCAATCAATTCATAGTCTGAGCCACGGTTAGACCCATCCAGTCTGTAGATCTTGAGTCTGTTCTCTTTGACAGCGGCTGTCCTCATGTATTTCCCATTTTTGGTAGGCTTCACCAAACGTTCCACCAACGTGGTTCCACCAACCAAAATGCCCCTCCTGAGTGTATGACACGTTCAGCCTTCTTTGCTCACGCGCTACTGGTGGTCGGTGTCTGCATACCTCTCTCCCATAGTCAGTCAGTAAGGTGAGGATAGAGGAAGTCCGTCTCCGGCCCATCCTGACAGCCACCAAGAACCGCGCCCTCGTCTCTGAAGGTGTGGTGGAGGTGAAGCACGCTGGGAGGTGGCGGCAGGTGTGCGACCTGGGTTGGAACCTCAACAGCAGCAGGGTGGTGTGTGGAATGCTCGGATTTCCTGCTTCGACCCAACACAACGCCCACGCATACAAGTAGGTACTGCTCAGTGGACCTTCAAACCGGAACAGCGAGGAGAATGCTTGGTTTCTTTGGGTGTTGAATTACCCTTTACATACACAGGCAAGTGGCATTTGTCTAGACATGGTGATATGGTGTACGTGTGATGTGAACAAGGTGCTGTGCTGTAGACATCGACAACGGGCTAATTTACGAGGAAGTAATCACTGTTAAAGGGAAATAATTAAAAGACAATGACCAGGAAGTATTATCCAAAGAATACTTTCTTTTGATGTTTCTTTGAAATGGGCTCCTTTGTATTGTGGAGATCATTTGTCTGCCTTATCTTCACTCAGCAGGTAGTAGTTTTTACAGGTTTTGCCTTCATGTAATGATAAAGAGATTTATCTCAAAAACCGATACAATCTCCATTTCCCTGTGTTTTTTTTGTTTTTTTTTAAAAAGATGAACAGAAGGACTCTGACTTTTAGATTCTTTGTCCCGGTGTAATTTCCTCTCGTAATGGCAATTTTAGCATGCCATCAATTATTATGAGCAGTTGCCGTAGAGACGGGCTCTTTTTCCTGAAGGCTATTCATCCCCTTGTCATTTTATTCCATTTGATTTATTTTGACTTTGCTGTTACTTTCACCGTCTAACGTTCTGCTGGCTGGCATGCTTAGTGTTATGCCACTTGGCTACCGTGCGTTGAAATGTGTTTGTTTTTCTATTCTAATGAGTTGATTTGATCTATTAGTTTCATTTATTTAAAAAATGTATGGCATTTTTTAAAACCTTCATTAGTCAACACATGTAAACCACATTGTCCGATTGTGTTAATTCATCCCAGATCACGGAAAATAAGCCTTTTGACACAATTAAACTTAAACCGATTTTTTGTGTTTGTCGGATAGAGGTATTTGGTGTGTGAATTGTTTGGGCATTGTCCACTTGTTACACCATAACCTTGCAGGTGAAGCAGAAGGTGTCGTATTGGCAAACATGAACGTTATCACTTTAGTAGTTTCCATTTCATAGTGGGTTCTGTGCTGTTTAGGAAAACTCCCCCGATTAATGAGAATCTGTGTGACAATCGCGGATTTGGGTAGAGAGTTTTGTGCTGTTTGCACATTTGAATTATTTTCTCGTGGGAAAGGGAAAATCCTACACTGAAGGACAATTTGGTTATTACATCTGCCGTAGTTTCTTTGGTGGCCATCATCTCTGAAGCATCTTTACTCTTAAAGTGAGCAGAGATGGATTATAACCAGCTAGGCCAACATCTCCTGCTGTGGAAAGGGAGTGAAACTGGTCCTTCTTCACTTTCAGCGTGACCATGTCCCCACCACAGACTGGCAGGAGTGTGTGTGTGTGCGTGTGTGTGTGTTTGTGTGTGTAAGAGTGTCATTTTCTGTGTGTGTGTGTGTGTGTGTGTGTGTGTAAGAGTGTCATTGTCTGTGCGTGTGTGTGTCATTGTCTGTGTGTGTGTCTGTGCGTGTGTGTGTCATTGTCTGTGTGTGTGTGGGTGTGTAAGAGTGTCATTTTCTGTGTGTGTGTGTGTGTGTGTGTAAGAGTGTTATTGTCTGTGTGTGTGTGTGTGTGTGTGTAAGAGTGTCATTGTCTGTGGGTGTGTGTAGGTGTGTGTGTGAGTGTCTTGGTGTGTGTGTGTGGGTGTGTGTGTGTGTGTGTGTGTGTGTGTGTGTAAGAGTGTCATTGTCTGTGTTGGTGTGTCGTGTGTGTGTGTGAGTGTATGAGTGTCATTGTGTGCGTGTGGTGTGTGTGTGTGTGTATGTGTGTGTGTGAGTGCCAGTCAGGGCGTGGTGACTCCTGGTCTCTCTCTCTCATATAGGCACATAGGCAGGCAGTTATTTTTAGGGGCTGGAGTGGAGCGGTGCGTTAGGTGTAAATATAGCACTGAAGTCTGGGACGGTGGGCTGGGTTCTCTCCCTGCTCAGGAGCCTACTTCTCTTTCACCCGTCCGCTTTAATGCACACTCAGTCACAATGCCATCCGTGTGCTGGTCAAAATTCTGGAAAATCCACAGGAAATCCTGTGGCCTTCATTGGGAGGTCTAGGCTCAAAGAGTTTCATATTTTGATAAAATTCTTATTTTGCCAACAGTACGCCTCATTTGAATAACAGATGGTGTACATTTGTAAGTTTGCCAATTTCTATCCAGATTTTCGAAATCTTTATCTTTAGGTTATTAGCCGTTAAAGTGTGGTATATTTTTGTCGTTTTTGCCTGGCTGCTACATAAGTTTTGCTTTTATGTTTCTGGAAGCGTGGGATTTATGGTAATCTATTATTTTTCCCTATAAACATCCCGATCATGGTGTTTACACATTGTTCCCCTTGCCAAAATCAGCCTTGCGTGTGTTTGAATAATCACCCCCCAGTGTCTTAATTTATTGCTGTGATGCACAGTTGGTTTTCTGAATTGCATTTTGGACGCCAGTGGTTTTGCTGTCGTTGAGTTTCTTCAGCCCGGGATTCAGGTGGCTTCTCTTGCTGAAATGTGCCCAGCAGACAGAGGCGGGCGTGGAGAGCGAGCGCTACTGCGGTAGTCTGAATCACAATCCCTGTAAACGGCTACAGTCGAGCTCGGGGCAACGTGGCCTGGTAACCAGCCAAAAGAAAGAAATATGTCGTGAACATAAATGTAGTGTTGGTGCCTGTCGAAGAACTCGGACGGTTCTTAAACTGCTGCTCCGTGTGCCGCTGTTTACCACTGAGGTCAGGTAAAAGTCTGCAACAGGATTGTTACAGGGGACTGAAGGTAAGGCCGTCCGTTCAGCTTGAAGCTAAACCGATATGAAAACTGATGGACCAATAGGAGAAGGCTTGGTAGTAATTGGGACGGTGGGATGACTGGTAAAACGGGAGGATTGGCGTCCCGCTACACACTGGGGCCCGCTGAGTCCCGCGTCACGTCCGGGGCGCCTCGTGACCGCTCGACTGACGGTGGTGTAATTACAGGTTTCGGGAGAAGTCGAGCCACTGCCAGGCTCCTGTAGTGTGCAGATAAAGCCCAATTACAGCTGCTCTTCAGTTTGCTTTGCTGTGTCAGCAGGAGGGAGTCTGCCCGTGTCACCAAAATGAGATTTTGTCTTGTTACGTTTAGTTTTTTGTTTAATTATGCTGTTGCTAATTTAACTTTATTCTGGGGGGAGACTTTACTCCACTTTGGTGACATGTTTTGTAATCATTTAATTCTCGTGTTTTTAGACTTAAGTGTTCCTCAATTATCTATGGCTTGTCTCTAATTTATTTGCGTGTTCACGTAGCGTGGTGCCGTTTCCACTAAGGACTATATTTATATTTTTAGCACACACATAGTTATATACTCATGTACTTTCAGCTTTTCCTGTGCTCACACTGGGTTGGTTTTTACTGGAGCGAGGCACGTCTGGGTGAAGCACAAACGCTCACACGCTCACAAACGCAAATCCACACCCAAGGGCCCGTATCTCGCCCTATGGAACTGTGGTGTCGGTGGTGAGTAAGTCCTGAGCCCACTGGCTCCCGGCTAATGAAAGGGTTACGGCTGAGCACGGCGCCCCCTCCCATATGAACAGAACCAGACCACCAGCCAGTGCCGGGTCAAGTCGGAGTCAGCCCCGGGGAACTTGCCACCACTAGGACGTTTCCTTACCTTGAGAGAGAGACTTTAGCTTTGTGGTCTGGTCTTCTATGTGTCTATCCGTCCCTGATCCTCGCCACGCTCCTAATGGGGGTTTCTCTTGGCTGTCCCTCTTGGACCGGACGGACAGCCAAGAGAGCCGGCACACTAAGGTGGAGCGCCTGTGATCCTGCCAGTGTTGGCCTCCTGGTGGGACCGTTTGATGGAAGCATTCCTTATTCCTCGCTCAGTGTCACAGGAACGTGCCCGGAATCGACAGTTGGTAGGTGTAGGTTTGGAGGCAGTTAATTAGAGGAAGGCACAGAAAACTTGGCAAAGCTCCAGGGTCTCGTGGGAGGGGGTGTTGAGGCGGAGAAGACGCGAGTTTCAGTATCATCGGTGTCTCCAAACAGGCAGGGTCACCCTATCATTTTGCTTTCTTCGGTTTGTAAAATAGGGGTGGTACTTGAAGGCTAATTATGGGTAGGTACATGGGAGCAGGGCTGCTACAACAAATTAAAAACACGTAATTTAGCAGTTGGTGTGCAGACTGAGGGAGAGCACTGGGCACTTATTTGCAAATAAGCTCTGGCCTAATTATACTTATTACGGTCAGCCAGTCCTCTCAGTCTATCCCGGTCACAGGTAAACACCGCGGGGCTGTCAGGTGTTGACGTTGCTGTCCTCGTATTAAATGGTCTGTAACAGTCGCGTAAACCCCGTAGCCTCGGTGGTTTTAGGCTGGAGTAAATGCCTTGTTGCTGTTCTTCTACACACATTCTGAAGGTCTGAACGCTGTAAAGATGCACAAGTTCAAGTGATTATGAATTTTCTGTGACTGTAAAGTCTAATCAGCCGGAAACCGAAGGACTGAATTTACGGGTTATCTGGCTTGGAATGCTTCGTCGCAACACGGTGTATTTGTTGACATTAACTTCAGGATGTGAGCATCGATCTTTTAGTGTCTATGGCTGCTTTTGGGTGGGTTGTGGGAGGGAGGGAGAGACGGAACTCTTGACTTCTTGGACTGACGAAATATGTTTTTCATCTGCAGTTACAGAAGGGCATCACAATTACACAAGCAGAATACGCGAGTGCGTTCCTAGGGCACACAGCGTTTCACAACCGTCTTTATGTTTAAACTCTTTGATCGAACGTTTCCTGCGTGTTTGGCCCGTGTACCAGCATGCTCCGGTGAACCGCATGGCAGACCAAACCGAGCCGTTTCACTGGGTGTAAATGAAGTCACCCCTCAGGAGTGAGAGCCTCTCCCCATTCTGCTCAACCGCAGACTTTCAGACTTGTTTTCTCCGTGCCTTTCCCCAATACACTCTGGGCTCCCAGGTGTCTGTCCGAGATGGGCTGTAACACGCAGGAAGGCCGTTGGTCACATGGGCTGTATGAATGACACATGACGGAGAGAAGCAGGGCCAATCACAGGCTTATCAAACGGAAGCAGTAGGGTCTCTTAACTTATGCCCTCCCAGAAGCGGCCCTTGGCTTTAAAAATGTTTTGTTGTGAAGGACTTTGAAGCCCCCCTCTTTACTGAACTTCCCTGAGTCCTGTAGGTCTTAGGGCAGGGAACCATTTCTTTTATAGGTCCTCTTTTGTAAAAATAAATAAATTCTAAGGCATTTTTAGAAACAGAGGCTGTTTTCGCCCGGCCCTGTCTGCCCAGTGTAAGTGGGTTGTGTGCCAAAATCAGCGTGTGTCTTCATATTTTTAGTTAAACTTGCTCACCAACTGTCAGGAAGTCCAGGGGTCCTGTTTTTTGTATTATCTGTAAGGGAGGAAGGAGTGGATTCTGGACGTTCTGTAGCATACCGAATCGAGTAATAAAAATGGGAGGGGCAAGACAATGGGAAGGTTTTTGTCTTTTTAGGTATTTACACATTGTTCAACCAATGACCAACTTCAAAACAATGAAAGTGAAAACTGTGAGTGCCTAGAATTTCTAAAAACTGACCTCTCCTGTTTTGTTTCTAACAGAAAAATATGGGATTCAAAGGTTGCGGATCCATCCACTAGGTGAGAATTTATTT
This sequence comes from Hiodon alosoides, assembly GCA_025775065.1. Taxonomy (NCBI): domain Eukaryota; kingdom Metazoa; phylum Chordata; class Actinopteri; order Hiodontiformes; family Hiodontidae; genus Hiodon; species Hiodon alosoides. Next base: position 14,728 of record JAOYSI010018536.1, read on the forward strand.
TTTGAGGGGGTGGGGGGGGGGTTGTCTTTTGATCCATATTTAAAAGATTCAATGAGATGGAGATGAACCAGCTCTTCTGACGGGATTACGGCTCTTCCGTCCTCTCTCATCCAGACTGAGCTTGATGGCCAACAAGAAAGGCTTCTGGGTAGAAAAGGTGCACTGCCAGGGCATGGAGACTAGCCTGTCAGAGTGCCACGCCCAGCTGTCCATCCCCCGCAGCGTGACGCCCTGCAGGAACGGGCGGCACGCCGTGGCCCGCTGTGTGCCGGGGCCCCAGTTCTCCCGAATCTCCTCCGGCATGCCCCAGGCCCCACACCCAACTAAGGTGAGACAAAATTACACTTTATGTGATAGGAAATACAATAGTCATAGTTACTCAGAATGTTTGAGATCATAACAAATGTTGTTTTTTTTACAAAATCTACTTGAACATGAATAAAAAAATATTCCTGCCAGTGTCTACTAAATGTGCTTTTATAATTATTATAAAAAAAAAAAATTTTTTTTATATATTCCTTATACTGGCATTAATAGTTTATAATAATCTAAACTTCAGAACAGTGAAACAAGTGAGTATTGACATCCGCAGAATGTCTAAGTTTTTTTTAACCTTTTTTTAAATTTAGGTTTGTGGCGAAGTTGGACTGTGTAATGAGGAGAGTTTTGGGAAGTTATACCGTGTAATGGGTAGAGGTTTGGGAAGTTGGACCGTGTAATGGGGAGAGGTTTGGGAAGTTGGACTGTGTAATGGGGGAGAGTTTTGGGAAGTTGGACTGTGTAATGGGGGAGAGTTTTGGGAAGTTGGACTGTGTAATGGGGAGAGTTTTAGGAAGTTATATCGTGTAATGGGTAGAGGTTTGGGAAGTTGGACCGTGTAATGGGGAGAGTTTTGGGAAGTTGGACCGTGTAATGGGGAGAGTTTTGGGAAGTTGGACTGTGTAATGGGGAGAGTTTTGGGAAGTTGGACGGAGCCATCCGCGGGTGCAGAGCTGGCCCTGGGGTCGTTCACTAACACAGTCTCTCTGGCCCCTTCCAGCCAGTGGTACGCCTGAAGGCTGGGCCCCGTCTGGGCGAGGGGCGCGTGGAGGTGCTGCGCGAGGGGAAATGGGGCACCGTTTGCGACCACCTCTGGAACCGCCTGGCCGCCAGCGTGGTGTGCAGGGAGCTGGGATTTGGCACAGCCAAGGAGGCCCTCACTGGAGCGTACATGGGACAAGGTGAGGGCAGATGGATCTGATAGACAGGACCGCGTGGGATGTCTGTAGAAATCCTAGTTTTCTTTAGTGATCTCCCCCAAGGGGCAGATAGAAGTCATTGGAGCAGAGTCTGATGGGCTTTATTTCCCAGTGACTCGCGGGAGGGACTCCTCCGTTTCCAGAGAGACTTCACTTTAGAACATGTTTGAGATTCCAGGCAAGTACTCTTTGGTCCCCGCTTATCTACGGACTCTACGCCCGCCTGCCACTGAATAGGCAGGGAATGTGGTCTGGCTTTGCTCCTGAGAGGGCTTTTATTGAGTCCTCTCCGGGCTGTTTCTCCGCTTCGACCCGGGAGTGAGATGGAGCCTTGGGTGGCCTGAACCTCGAAGGCTGGCGCAGTCCTGACGCTGCAGGCGGGTGCGTTTTGGCACTGAGCGGCGGAAGTCTGGCCCTCCTGAGAAACTCCTGGGCTAGCAACTCGCTGTATGTGTAGGTGCCTAGTGATCGCTGCCTCGAGTCACTAAATAAACATTATTAGCCGTCGGCTTCGATGGCTGTAATTAGCTAGCAAGCTCTGGCTGTTCTCACCCGTTGCGAACACTACAGGGACTTGTTTGAAGTAAATTATGCCTGAATCTATTTTATTTATTCTGTGTTTTTTTTTCAAAGAAATCACATAAAGAAACAACTCCACTTAAAAGCTGTACACTAATGTACTGCCAATATAAATGATGTTAATTGCCTGTAAAACGTGATGTTCAAAATAAATGGAACGTGCAAGCTTCCTGGGACTAAACGGAGGAGGTCAGGCTTAACTGAGACCATGGGCGTGGCCACATATTTTCACTGCAGTCAGGAAGGGTCTACATTTAAACTTTGGCACTTAAAAATAAAAAAAAGCAAAAGTTTTTCTGTTAACGATACGGCTCTGAACTGCACGTCAGAAGTGATGCTCCTATGTGTCAAACAGCAGACCCACAGGCTTCTCACCAGGCTTTGGTTCGAAACGGTCCCCTTTGTCTGGGAGACGCCAGCCCTAGCTTCTGCCTGGCGGAACCGCTTCAGAAGAAAATGTCTATTTCAACTTCCCCAAAACACTCTGCATTTTAGACCTCTTTCAGCCATGTGTAATTTTCCTGGTGCACTCCAGACCACAGACGCATATATCCCATAAAAAGGGCATATGTTAGCATCCGAATGAGAGAACAGAGTCCCGGAGGACAGACATTGTTGTATAGAAAAATGTGCTGAGCCTTTTCCTGTGCCGACCGAGCACAACAAACCGCCAATCCTCCACATTTCTGTCATCCATTTTGGGCTACTTTTTAACTTGTTTAAAGCAATTTGTTAATTAATACTTAATTTTGAATTAGTTCAATATTGAATTTAAAGTGAAGTTGGTACCCGATGAACAAAAGATAGGAGATATCGAAAAATATATTTAAATAAACCAACATTTTCATTTTCCCAGTTGTTGCTAGTTATATTGCCAGCTATATCAGCAAACGATAATCCATTCTCCCAGTGTTTGTTAGGAAACCGAAACACAAGAAAAACGTGAACCTCTGAGCATGAACTCCCAGCGAGATAAAAGTGAGGCTATCTGCGTTTGGCATCCTGTTAGAGTTTACAGCGATGTGTTTGAAAGGCAAGCACGTTAGCCAATCTGTCACTCAGACTCCCGCTATACAGAACGGGAACCCTGTCTATCCGCTTGTTTAATGCACGCCCAGAGATCGTCACGCCAACCAGAACAATACAAACCACGTGTGCGCAAGTCACACGCAGGGTCTGATCCACTCAAGCACTGAAGGGAAACTTACAAATATATATATATTTTTTTAAACTAACATGGGCGCTTATTACCGACGTGTATAGTTTTCATCAACGGTCTCTGGCCCGCTTGCCAACCCCTGGTCTTTGCCGTACCCCTTTAACAACGTCTGCATTTGTTTTTTGTTAATGATACAAAAAGGTAAAAGTTCCCCCTGCAGCAGAACGTCCAAAGAGAACAGTGTCGTAGTATTCTGTTAATTCCATGTTGTCACGTGAATCGCGTTAGCCCAGGAGGAAACAAAGCACTTTCGAATTAACATACAATAAGGTCGTTGATGCTGGTGTAGCTCTTTGATTGTAAATCCGCTACGAACAATGTCCTGTTATATTTTATAAACCTTCTGACTGGGGACTGTCTAGTCAATTGGCTACCAGTGTTTTGGAAACACTTACCACGAAGAATCTTGCTTCCTCAATCCTAGAATATGTGTTTTTCTATTTTGCTATTTATTATCTTAAATGATAAATGTATGTATCAGTTAAGGGCAGATAGCAATATACACACCATCCTATAATCCCCTGAAGGATATCTGTAAAGTATACAGTATTTCAGTAAATATCTGGAATCGTTAACATAACCTCAAAAATGCATTAATAGCACTGTGTTACAATGGTTATAAACATGAATAACTTTTGCCCATTGCCATCTGGAGTCATTCACAAGCTTACGTTGCGAAGGTTTGGGTTAATTGGCTATAAATGTGACCTCTACCCGGTACTCCTTTACCGGTGAGAATCGTTACCATTTGTTCTGATGTCGTTCTGATCATTTTCTTTAATCTGATATTAGGACAGACCAATGAGAAATGCAAAGATGTGGGACTTAAAACATTTTGGCAGGACTGCACAGGTCTTCTGGGATTTCTCGTCACATCATCAGTCACAGAAATTACAGGGACAATGCGTCTATTTGCATGTCCCATTTTAACCATTGGTGTATTTTCAAATATAAGTTGGTGGTTTTCCTTTTCTATATGTAATTTTCCCAGTGAGTTATACTTCCACATGAGAACACTCTGGTTTTAACCAATTTCCATAGATTACTGTAGTTCCTAGGACTGTGGTCAAATGAAGCGCTGCCTCTGCGTTTAGATCGACTGCGTAGCGATCACATCTGTCCCGTAACATAAACACATATAAACACGTAGACCAGTGGCTCATGGCTGATCTCAGAGGACTTGCTTTCTCGCTTTGTATTTATAGCACAGGTTTTAGCAACCGGCTCCATGCATTCTCTGCTGGACTTTAAATCAAAATGGCGTTTGGTTCAGCGGCTCACTCTCTAGGCAACGCATATCATTTCCATTATAACATTGGCACGACATTGTCACGACCATAGAATGTTGTGTCTTCCCTAACTCCTCTGAGTAGCTTGACTTCGTCCACAGACATTTACGTTCGCTGAAAATAAAGAATGTAAAGGTAATGATCTGTGACATAAAAAAGAAACCTTATCACTGCTGTATTGCTTGGAGATGGCAAGACCGCACTGATAGGGCTGGAACCGCTTTGTTTGTTTGGATCACATACTCCTCTGCCCCACCTGGCCTTTAAACGACAGGGGGCCCCTATAGTTTAGGACTGTTTATCTGTAAT
>JAOYSI010018545.1:12139-36231 GCA_025775065.1 Hiodon alosoides
TTCCACTTCCTCCTCATCTATTACTTTCTCTTTCTCCATTTCCTCCTCAGTTGTGACATTCTCTCCATCTATTTCCCCCTCGGTTGTGCTCGTCTCTCCAGCTTCCACTTCCTCCTCATCTATTACTTTCTCTTTCTCCATTTCCTCCTCAGTTGTGACATTCTCTCCATCTATTTCCCCCTCAGTTGTGCTCGTCTCTCCAGCTTCCACTTCCTCCTCATCTATTACTTTCTCTTTCTCCACTTCCTCGTCATTTGTATTCGTCTCTCCAGCTACCCCTCCACCCTTAACAGTTACCTTCTCTTTTTCCACTTCCTTTTCAGTTGTTACGATTCCTCTTTCCCTTTTCTCTTCAGTTGTAGCCTTATTTTTTTCCACTTCCTCCTCAGTTGTGACCTTCTGTCCTTTGTATTTTTCTTGAATGGTGGAGTCCTTTATTTCCTCTTTCTGCTTTTCCACAGTTTTTTTAAATTCCGCTGTCTCTTTACTCTTCACCATTTCCTCTGCATTTTCCTCATTTCTGTTTCCCTCATTCCTATTTACTCCCTCTGTATTTTCCCTTCGTTTCCCATCACTTTCTTCAGCTATATCATCAGCCACCGCTGCCGTTACCTCTTTTTCCATCTCTACTTCTGTAACAATCGCTGCCTCAATTTCCTCTTCTTCCATATCAGCCTCTTCCTCTACTGCAATATGTACATCCTTGTTCGTCTGTCGTGGTCGTTTGCTGAGACGCTGAGACTTGCATTTAGTCGTTTCCTTGATTACGTTTGTTCTTTTCCTAAGAACTCGCCTTTCAACAACTGGAGTGTCATCCATTTCCTCCTCAGTCGTGCTCTTCTCTCTAACTTTTACTTCCTCCTCTTCTGTTACCTCCTCTTTCTCCACGTTCTCATCAATTGTGGCCTTCGCTCCTATCCCGTCCTCGTCAGTAGTGACCAACCCCCCTTCCCTTTTCTCTTTCTCTTTCTCTCTTTCAGTTCTTGCCTTTTCTCCTTCGACTTCCTCCTCATTTGCGCTCTTCTCTCCAGCTTCCACTTCCTCCTCATCTGTTACCTTCTCTTTCTCGACTCCCTCCTTGGTCGTGGCAGTCTCTCCATCCCCCTCCTCCTCAGTCATAGTTTTCTCTGTTTTCTCCCCGTTTTCTTCCTCTGAATTTTCCTTCACATTCTCAGCCTTTTTATTGACTTTACCCACCTCTTGCTCTACAAAGCTCTCCTCCATCTTCTCACCTGCCTCTTCCAGCCTCTGCTGCACTGCTGTTGTCTGGTTGGCCTCATCTCCCTCTAGTGGTCCCTTTCTGTGCCGTCTATATTTCCGTTTAGGTGTCTCTTTGATTAATTTTGTTTTGCCTCTAAGAACTCTACTTTCTACGACTGGAAGTTCTTCTGCTTCATCTGAACTATTTTCCGGAGCTTCCACTTCTTCCTTGGTTGTTATGACCTTCTCCAAGTCCCCTTTCTCTGCCCCATCCACCTCAAAGGTTTCTTCAGACATCTTACCATACTCCTTGTCCACATTTTCCACTTCATTCTCAATGGATTCTATTCCTCTCTCCTCCACCACCTTTTCCACTTTCTTCCCATTTTCCATCTGCAGTATTTCATCCTGCTTATCGACATTCATCTCCTTTTCCTTTGAATTCTCTTCTTGAATCTGTTGCTCCTCATCCACCGTACATTTTTCTGATATCTCCTCGATGTTTTCTATTTTCTCCTCCTGTGGTTGGGCCGACATCTCCATTGCGCCAACAGGTGACACAACATCCTGGAAGAGATCTGTGGAGGCGTGGCATTCCCCATCTTCTCCATTTGCCTCAATCTGACCACTGGGCGTCTCATAAGCTCCAGCTTCACTCACAGCAGTGGCTTCAGTGCTCAGCTCGTCCTCTTCCACATGATCTACTGCAGGCTCCTTCCGACTGGGCCTTCTCTCCTCACCCTCTTCTATTGGCTCTACTGGCGAGATTGTCCCCTCAACAGATGGGGCCTCTAATTTATCGACCACATCCTGAAGAATATTGAAATGGGCCAATGTGTGAAATAGGTGAACAAGAAGTTAAAAAGATCATTTTCTCACAGGGTACATAGCGAGATACCCTGCACAAATACCCAAAAACCTCTTCATGTGACGGTGTAGCTACATTTTCAAATGTAACAGTGTGAAGAGAGGGATAGGCCATCACGTGGCATAGTGGTTAAGGAACTTGACTTGACCAGAAGGTTGCAGGCTCAAGTGTGCAAGATTTGCTCTGCTGTCATATCCTTAAAAACCTATCATCTAATCTAAATCACATGAGTAAATATCCATTGGCTATATACCCAATACTTGAAAATATGTAAATAAATCATTGTTTCAAGAAAGAAAAAGTACCCATTTGCTTATCAAAAGTCAAACTGGAAAGGAATAATCAAAAGAAAGTATCATTTGAAAAGCGGCTACTCCTAAAAAATTATTTTTTTAAATGAAAGGTAAAAAAGATGAGAGATAATTATTCTGTTACCTCCTTCTCATGTAGCTTCTCAGCTAAGTCCTTATACTCCTGGGTAAGGCGTTCCGTTGTGCTAACTAGCTCCACCTCTTCCTTGTTCTGCTGCAACTCGCATATCTGCAAGATAACCCCAAGCCTCACTTTATCCGTTTATAGATCTGAAGCCTGTGTCTGAGCAAGAACCAATAGCAACGAGGGAAGTCAAATTGCCAGAAGGCCGTAAGTGTGCTGGTCGTGCATCCTAAAAGCAGACTTCTCACGACTGCCTCAGCAGGCCCCAGTGGGTCCACACTAAAAAGGACTTCTCATTATTAGTCTCAACAAGCCTCGATGGGCCCACTTCTCACCGATAGCCCTTCCTCCTGAGCCTCTTTTGGGTCTCGCTCCTGCGGGGCCACGGCTTTCTCATCTTCCTCATTGTCAAGACCCAGCTCATCTTCCTCTGTCTCAACCCAAGGTTCTTCCACAGGTGTCTCCTCCAACCTGAATCACAATCAGAGCTGAAATTGCCATTTGTAGGTGCCACTACCCACTAGATACTGGCTAGGCGTGAATTTGGAAAAATTCGTCCATGGGTGGAGTATTACCAAGTATAAACAAGGGGGTATCAAAGGGCATCCAAATGGTTCAGAAGAAGTCCACAAATATCTATTTAATTTTACAATATTTCACCTGTTCATCTTCTCAGATAGACTTTCTTCTTCTGTGTCTTCTCTCAACCTCCTGCGTCTGAGCTCACTACTTCTCGCACGTGTTGTTACAGGCAATTCTCCAGTTTCTGAAACCAGAGGTTTCCATTCTCTTACTGAAAAATATTTTTCTATTTGTTTCAACAAGGGTGCAGAAGAGCCCCATCTTTCTAAATTTAACTGTAAACGCAAAATCCCACATATGAGGTCAGTCCCTTGATAGAAATGTACTTTCTAACAATAAAATCCCACACGTGAGGTCGGTTCTTTAAAGGTAATATATGTTGAACAAAGGAATGTTTGTTTACCTTTCAACTCTTTGGCATGCTGAGTGACAAGAAACATTTCATCCTAAAAAAATTTTTTACAAATCAGTTCTAATTGCAAAATGACATCTCTAATCACACCAAGATTAATTTTAAACTGTGAAGAATCAATTATTTTCACAAAAAAACATAAAACACAACATTACTTTGACTAAGTATCAAAACGTATCAAATTACAAAAAACTAAAGACGAATAATAAATTACATAGGTCACTTTCACAACGGGAGAACAAGTGGTTTATAGCAGAAAATCGTAGAAAAACGTAAGGAAATTTAGCCAGTTCAAAGTAAAAAAAGAAAGAACATACCGAGTCATCTACGGACACGTTCTGCGCGGGTTCTTCCTCTGTCATCACTTCATTCACAGCCGATTCTTGATCTGATGGTGGAATTCTTTCAGGGGTCTTGTTCACTTACGGGAATCATAAAAAGTGATTAAGCGAGTAGACTTATCGAAATCAAGCATCATCTGGAACACCTCGTTTAAAGACTCTATCGAGGGAAGCCTACCTCTCAAATCCATCGTCCGGATCTTGTCGGCCAATAGCCACCTCTGGAATGGGCCCCCCACACTCTCCACCTCCCACAGTCGCTCTTGGTCCGCTGGGTACAGATTCAGGTACTGAGAACACACTGGGGAAAGATTACAGTTCCAACTTATAGTTGTAAAAACTATAAATACTTCAATACAATGTACCTGATCATTAACTCATAATTTGAAAATAATTTTCCACATTCAAAACCAGTTTGGAGCCTATTCAAGTAAGACAGATCAATTGTGATGGGGCCCTCAATGAAAAGATGGCAATACCTTTGTACATGGCGGATGAGAGGGGATATTTCAAGCCAACACAATTATCCTTGAAACACTGAACAAAGTCTTTCAGGATCTGAAGGCCATGTCCATTACCACGGCTATGCTTCCGGACAAATATGGAGTCCATGACAGGAAGTTGATATCGCTGGGTTACGAAGCTGCTACACAAGCTGCCTATTGTAAAGACAGAGAGCAACATTGTACGGCAGCATTGGCTTAGAGGACACAAAACAAACCCAATCAGTTCTTTAGCCTCAAGCAGACAGTCACAGGATACAGAGTTTAGGTCCAAAAACGTTTAATAATAATAATAATAATATCAGAAAACCTATACCAAAAAATACAATATTTAATGAAGTTTAAACAATATCTCTGCTGTAACAAAAATAATTAAGAGTCAGTTCTGGGCTACTGCTTTCAATTTTTTTTTTAAATCAAATCAGTTCTAGGTCATTTTTAAAACTACAAATCAAACTGAAAATAACTGAATGCCTAAATTCCGCATTAACAGAAAGATATTACAGTTTACGGAAAGACATACAAATTGTTTAGTCATTGTTAATGGTTTTGTTCAGGGTCAATGTGATTATGGGACACAGGTGTTCAGATCACAGATTAATAGTAAAAACCATAGCAAATATTCGGCATGACACATACTGAAATGGTTTTAGGGAAGGTCTGGGTGGGAGATTCACAAGAGAAAAACACGGCAACGCAGAGACAGCAACTGCACTGATTACCTTCAGGTTTAAAAGAGTAAAAACCAATGGCCTCGCCATCTTTCCAGAGGATTTTGGCAAAATCGTTTTCGCTATGACAAACAAAGGGTACTTCGTTTTTGCTAATTTCCTTTCCCCGGTACACAATACGATTGAGAACATACAGGACAATCCTCTCCCCGAGAGTCTTGACCTATGAAGACAAAAAACAAGACCAGGCCTGGTTGTGACAACGCATCAATGTCTTCTTTCTGTTCAGTTTCTCAATGGAAATGAAGGGACTCTTCAAGCTTGTGTAGCTAACCAGGCTTGAAACAAGAATTGTAAAAACTGAATCCTTTGGAGTGAAATCCAATGCCTTTTCCAGGGGAAAATTAATGAAGAAAACACTGTAATGCGGTTTATTCACACAAATAAATAGCTTCAAGTGTGGCTGCTATGACATATATAAAAATATCTGTACAAAATAGCATCATCCACAGAGCTGTGATGAAGAATCCAGGGTTGCATTGGCACTCGAGAGTGTACCGTCAGGAGCCCATCTCGAGCAGGATCTGCCGTTTTAAGAATGTCCTCCACAGGCCACCATTGGTCCGCCAGGTACAGCGCAACACCTAAATAAAGATAAAACTTGGGGTGAGAGACAAGGTCTTGAGTTATTAAGGTAAAAAAACGTTGTTTTTTTTCTCTCCAGGGAAAAGGCTAGTGTAAAGAGGATAAATAGAATAACAGATTCACCTCTTAACTGGTCTTCTGGAGCAAAGAGAGCCAGAACTTTCTGTCTGCCTTCAGCTCCATAGATAGGAACAAATCCCACAGTGGAATGGCTGAGGGGAATCTGTTAACAACCAAGAGAGATTGAGAGACTGAGAGAGGGAAAGAGCCAGGTAGAGTGGGAGAGAGTAAACGGCAGACACAGTTGGCAGGAGCAGGCATAGATCCCAGCACAGTGCCGCAAAACAAAAACACAGACAGGGCACAGACAGGGCACAGACAGGGCACAGACAGCGATCCAACACCGAAACTGGAATAGACACAAAGTCTTTTTAAAAAATGTAAAAAGTATTTTAAACATTTAAAATCCTGTGGGGATATGAGATACCCGTGTGTAGTCGGGAAACGTAAAACAATCCGGCTCGTCGGGATCCCTGTAGAGGAGGTCAGACATGTAGACCTGTGCAGAACGTTCTACCTCCTCCTGATTCCAGCAGGCCAGGATGTCCACAGGGAACTCCATCCCTGGGAAACATTGTGGCATCATCAGTCACATGGTCCCATGCTGTCCACGGCGACAAAGTTGGTGAAATACACCACAATCTACCGAAAATACAGAGCTCAGTATAAAATATTACATTTTTACAACAACATATTTATTTGATTTGTACATTGCATGTCATTCCAAAGTCCTTCAACTTTCAGTACGGTCTTATCTCAGATTTTGCTAGGCGGTTTTGTGCATCAGTTAAACTAAACTATCTTCAACCGGCTTCTACCAAGCCAGGCTTTCTCTCTCCTTTTCTGTGACCGGACACACTGCATTCTGTGTCAGCTTTGCATTACGAGGGCCCAATAACTTTTCAATGCTTGATCCCCCCATTTCCATCACACTCTTTTTTGCCTCTCTAGGCCAACCCCTTAGACCCGTTGCTAGGGGAAACGGAAGGAGCAGCAACTGTAAGTTCAGACAATACTAACAGAGCTCAGAACTCAACACAATATCATTAACTGAAAAATATCATTCTAAGTACATTCCCTACATTTCCCAAACTGCAGCAGGAAGGAGGAAGATTAGCATCTTAAAAACATTTAGCTGCCTGCTCTAAGACTAGCTGTCCTGTTTGTCAACAGCTGTCATGTATGATCAACGTCAAATGTCCCATCAAAGCATGGGGGTGGGGGCGACACTCAGGGCCTCTAAGTTAAAACAAGACAGACCATTTGGACATCAGCCAAAAAAGCTAGCGGCTACTAAAGCATGTTTGACTGTGGGGAGGCGCAGATAGTCCTGGATCAGAAATCCTATTCGTGTTTATCAGGGCATAATGGGAAATGACGTGCAGAGCATGTATGTTCTATTCATGGAGCGAGCCAAGCACAGTGAGCTTCAATTGTCTCTCTCATCAGAAAATTGGACTATTTTCTCACAGGTAAGATGTATAAAAAATGAATCATTCAAATATTAAGAGAGTTACAGTTAGTGTTGCCCCCCAAAAAAGGATTTTACTGGAAATTCTCTGTGTTCACTCAGGTACGGAGACATGCAGAGTGTAACTTGGTAGGTGGGTTTGGAGCATTCTGGTAGAAGGTGCTGTGGACGGTAGCCTGGTGAGAGACATGGGCCCCCCATGCTCAGCAGCTGATTGAGCTCACTTCCTGTATGAGGTGCATCTGAGCCTAGCTCAACATTCCAGTCTAGGGATTCCAAAACAGGTCAGTGGACGAACATAATGTTGAAAGGGCAGGACAATGGGACATTATGAGGAGCTGTGAGAACCCTCTCTCCTTTTCCATGTGCGCGCCTACAGCAAAGGGGTTTTGTGGAATAGCGACCATTTACCCTCTCATATATTTCTTATATTTGTTATTTATAAATTTGTTTCACAAAACAGTTTCACAGGGATCTTTGAAATTGAACATTGAAATACCTCATAAAAATCAAAATTCTTATTGTGAACTTGAGCTAGTCTTTCAGTAGCCATCAACAGTATAGAGTAAATTGATCATCAGTTACAATTATCATTTATGGTTTACTGTCATTTATCATTGAAGCATGACCATCAGGAATTACACTACATGTAGGCCTTATGGCTTGCAATACCACTCCAGGAGCACAAGCGCTGTGACGTGTAAATCCCACTATGGCTCAGAGACAACTCCTTGGTTGAGGGAATTCTTAACACACACACACACACACACACACACACACACACACACACACACACACACACACACACAGGACTGAGAGCAACTGGCAGAACAAGGTTTCACTTCATTTTGCACAAACAGCTCGGACTGTACTCACAGTGTGCCTGGGGCCGACCTCAACACCACGTGCTCTCTTTCAGAATGTGTCTCCACGAGTATGGTAATGCCTCCAACCTCTCTGCTAATCGCCAGGAAAATAACAACAAGCAGCTACTCGCTGTGGAACCTCAATCTGTTTTCAGTTAAGTTTAGAAATGTGTTTACCGAGAGCTTTTCACTAAGGACACTGGCCAACATACAATGAGGGACTGTCAGAATGTCGCTGTCGCATGTTGTGCGATGGAAAAATGACAGCAAGAACAGAATCTCAACCGACTGAATACATGGATCTTAACCTCTGACAACCCTGAACATCCAATATCATTATCATTCTACCCAGATCATTAGTTAGTGAAATAGGATCCAAGAGTTATTTTTTAAATTACTCACAATTCTAGCCTGTGAAAAAAAATGGTGATAAAATAATTAAACTTGTAACCAGAGTGTTGCACTAGTTTTTGCATCAGTAAATATCTGTATACCCGATTTACATACAACAAGTATAACAACTTGTACTGAGTTGTTATACATGTTTTATTATATGTGCAATGCATTATTTTGAGTCGTGCAAGATTCTCAGGATATACGTGTCTGCTAAACAAAACACAGATCAGAATAGAGTAGAACAAGCAGGAATGTGTCTCTGCCTGTCCCTGAGGTCTGATCTTAATAGCTACAATAATCTGGGCTGAAGGAACCATTCTGCAGAGGGTTCTAAAGGCTCTAGCAAGAGCAGTAGGAGGAACCATTTTGCAGAGGGTTCTAGAGGCTCTGGCAAGAGCAGCAAGAGGAACCTTTTTGCAGAGGGTTCTGGAAGCACTGGAAAGAGCAGCAGGAGGAACCATTCAGCAGAGGGTTCTAGAGGCTCCGGCAAGAGCAGCAAGAGGAAACTTTTTGCAGAGGGTTCTGGAAGCACTGGAAAGAGCAGCAGGAGGAACCATTTTGCAGAGGGTTCTGGAAGCACTGGAAAGAGCAGCAGGAGGAACCATTTTGCAGAGGGTTCTGGAAGCACTGGAAAGAGCAGCAGGAGGAACCATTCTGCAGAGGGTTCTAGAGGCCCTGGCAAGAGCAGCAGGAGGAACCATTTTGCAGAGAGTTCTGGAAGCACTGGAAAGAGCAGAAGGAGGAACCATTTTGCAGAGGGTTCTGGGAGCACTGGAAAGAGCAGCAGGAGGAACCATTTTGCAGAGGGTTCTGGAAGCACTGGAAAGAGCAGCAGGAAGAACCAATCTGCAGAGGGTTCTAGAGGCTTTGGCAAGAGCAGCAGGAGGAGCTATTTTGCAGAGGGTTCTAGAGGCTCTGGCAAGAGCAGCAGGAAGAGCCATTTTGCAGAGGGTTCTAGAGGCTCTGGCAAGAGCAGCAATAGGACCTTTTTGCAGAGGGTTCTAGGGGCTTTGGCAAGAGCAGCAGGAGGAGCTATTTTGAAGAGGGTTCTAGAGGCTCTGGCAAGCGCAGTCTGTGGAGTATCGTAGGTGTAAATTAGGAAGAATCAGTCTTCAAAAATTTACCAAAAGCCACGAAGACCCACCACCTTCTCACACACAGCCCAGCTGAAGAAACACCAGTTTGTTTATAAAAAAGCCACTCTCTAAATCGTCTTTGTCCAGCGTGTTCCACCCCTTTATTCAAACTTGAGTGTTAATAAAACAGAACAGTGGCTAGAGTGCCATTTCTACTTTATCCCCCTTTTGGTTTAAAGAGTCCTCCACTACACCAGCACGCCCTCACCCCAGGCACAAGGATAATTTCCCTGTAATTAAATTCTTGTTATGTAGCTACAGCTTAGAATATAGTTAAAACAGCCACACTGGTATTAATATAAAACTGGTCTGGGATCAGTGTAGTATCCAAATTCCGCATGACATACTATCATTGTACCTTCAACAGAAGATTACCTTGATATGTTTTAAAGCTTACTTTGCTAGGACCACTAATGCAGTGGCATTTAACCAAACAATATGTATGGTTATAATGCATTCTATCTAAGAACATTCTAACCGCTGAAAAAGCTTTTGCCCTTGAATTCTGAGATGATTCAATTCAAGACAGATGTGGCATTTATAACAGGCTCTGAATCTATTTTTCAAATCTGGAATAAAATGCTGCATATGTTTGCACTGGTACTAATTAAATACATGAAGTGCTGAATGAATTTACCATTTATGTGTATGTGAGTTAATTGTGTATCAGAAAGAAAAAAGGCAGAGCCCTCAAAATTTGTTCATGCCCTTGTTAAATTAAGTCAAAAACATGATTTAAAAAAAGAAAATGTAAAATTAATTAGAATTAGAATTAAGAATGAATGTAAAAAATCCATGTAAAGGTGTTTAAACTTGGACACAAATCCAGCTCTTTGTGGAATTTACATGAAGCTCCGGTTTCCTCCCATGGTCAGACGACTTTTGAATTAGGTGGACTGGTGACATCAAAACTGGCCCTGAGTCTGTATGTGTGTGTGTGCATGTGTGCGAGCGCACGCGTGTGCGGGTGTGTGTGTGTTTGTTTGTTTGTGTGTGTCTGATACCATGCATGGACTGACATCCCGTCCTGGTAAGCGATTAAGGAAAACATTCAATCAGAAAAGAAATGAATGAATGTGAAAACCAGAGACTTGATTCTGGAGCGACACCATTTTCAGAATCGGATCAGGACAAAATTAAGAGTGTATGTTTTCATACACGTATGTTACACAACGGATCAGACTATGAAAATGCAATGCTTTATCAATTTGAAAACATTTTACAGATGATTTAAAAAACAGTTTTGATTGCAGTTTAGAAAACCGAAATGTAACATAGTAAGGCTATGTTTTCATGTGTAAACACTTCACACGCCCTTTCTGTCTATTAGGGAGCACAAGATGTTTATGTCAGACACCGGTGCAGCCGTTGAGCCATACATTTCAGCAAGGACTAAACTTCTGTCAACTTAAAAGACGCTAAGAGGTGACGTTTCCTGCAACTGAATTCTCCGAACCTGTAGAACAAATGCCCGAGCACGAACTTGAAAAGGAAAAACTCCCATGAAAACAAGGAACAAAGAGCGAGGCCAGTCCTCGGGTCTCATCTGCAGCTTAATCCTCACCATTAGTAAGTGGTTAAAAAACGACTTCTGAACATTTTCTGGATTTTTTTTTTGGATATTATCCATTCACACTGACTGGGGAGTTTTTGATCTCACTACCAATTCGCCAAGGAACTTATTCCCGTCTTGAAAAACAGTAAGGCATTCTTCATTTTCACGAAGCCAGCCATCTCAACTGAGCTGTTTCTGATCGATTAAATTTCACTTTCTGGAGGAAAAATGTATGCAATTTTTAGGGTTTGTATATACTCAGAATACGAGTTACTTAAATTTCTTAAGGTGTGCCATTTCATTATATTTTATTTCTGCAAATCTTTTATAGAGCGCACTAATTTCATAGTTGACTATTCAGTGGAATTAGCTTTTCGTTCACTTATCTCGTGTGGCTATATGATCTCGACCTAGAGATAATTATAGAACATTCATCATATTTAAATTTATGTTGCGAGGCGTTTCGGGTTTTAACATTAAGAAAAACAGAACCTTTTGCACTTGTAGCAGCGCGAACATGCTCACTCCGAAAAGGAAACTTGATCTGGCTGGCAGCCCCTAATGCAATGTTTTGGTGATGCTTTCTATACTCATACTAATGTATACGGAGTTCCAGCGTAACTACATAATAGTTTTCTAAACAAAAAATATCAAAATGTGCCTCGCTTGCATTATTACAAAGCGAGCAAATACTCACCTTTGCTATTTTGTTTTCTTTCTTTTCTTCTGGAGAAGTATTATTAATATTTTTTATTATTTTATTCCGTAAAACCCTATGTTGGTAGTATTACGTGTGGTAAATCGGCACTCACTATGACGTACGCGCCTCACGTCGCTCCGTGTCGAGACACAACCATGTTGCGTAACTCGTCAGCCTAGTTTATAAAGCTCTAGGGAATTATTTTTCATTCTACTTTCGAAACCGCCCAAAACTGGCGACATGTAGATATTTTTTAACTAACGTTTACATTAACATGTTAGCAAGAATGCAAGACATTGTATCTTTGTTTTCTTTGCAATGGTCGGTTTCAATCTTTTGACCAATCAGCTTCTCCCTCAGTATCCACACAGTATTATTGTTGCTTTCAATGAAGCAGAAGTATCAAATCTATTAAACTTTTTTTTTTTTAATCCCTGACTTGTTCCAATTATAATTGCGTTTTGCTCTTCAAAAATGGTGTCACTTTTTATTATTTAAACATGTGTTTATGTTTTCATTAATTGAAATTCTAATCACATTGGAAAAAATTGTTTTCATTAATAATAATAGGTGTAGAATCACCACGAAGAAATATCTTCATGTTCTACTGGACCAACCAGCTGCTAAGAGTAGAATTAAGTTGCCCAATTTGGCCAATCAATGACTTGATTGATTACACAATGCACTAGGGAGGATACACACATATGTATTACAAAATACTGTTTAGATAAGCCCAGTCATTTCACATGGGGCACCATTCAAATTCTAAATGAATTACGTCTGAAAACAAATGATACCAATTTACACTAGCTGTTACATTAAGAGTAATCTCACTACGTTTTGTATACTGCCATATCTTATTCCTGCTGAGACTACATAATTGTTATAGGAAACTGAATAACATTTTACTTGATCTCCTGTTGACTGTTACCTTCTAACTGAATTATGCTTTTCTGAAGGACCCCCTCCCTTTGTGTGGGAGAGATAATATCCATAATAAAAAGTGGTCAACTGCAGTCCAGGCAGCCTGAGTGGACCTCCCACAAATAACCTCACTGTTTGCTGCATTCTGTATTTGATATATTTTGTATGTGTCTACTATTATGCCATTTTCCTGGGGTTCTCTTAACTGCATTAGGGGTCAGGAAATAGTTTTCTAGTTTTCCCACATTGGTACTGGGTTTTCGGGTTTTTTCGATAACCTCTGGAAAAATGCAATCTGTTAAGTGCTAAAAAAAGAACAAAGGAACATTTTTTGGCTATAAAAGAAAGGTTATATAATAATTTTAAAGACTTTAAAAAACTCCAATAGCAACTCCTACTGCAAATTTCATACATGTATTAGGCATATTCAAACTTATTTTTGGACAATATAAAACTACAAAGTTAAACACAACAAAGTGTTATAGCTAATGCCCATATGTAGCAGCTGAACAAACCTTCATTAGATCATCGTTAACCCAGAACAAATGGCTCCATTTTTACGCCTTTTATTAATTAGCACTTTAATGGTAAAGCTATGATTTCATTCGTTTATATATAATAGGCCCAACAAGAAAGGTTTTCTTGGCAATTGGAATCACCAACACTTTAGTAATGAAAGTGTTCCATGAGACAGGACACAACTGATGATACCCAAAATGATTCACATGCTACAGATCAGAAATCTATGTATGGTCAAAAAACAGTTAAACCTGTATATTTCAAGATGAAAGTGTGTCAGTCCAATAGGTTTCTCTCTGTTGTGGAAGTTTTAATCCATCTTCCCCCCGGGACAGAACTCCGTACAACTTCTATTCCGTGAAACAAACTGGTTGAATTGCTATCATGGGCTAACTGGCTCAAGTGTTGTGCCACTAGCAAATTTACTTTCTACAATTATTTCTTACAGTTTTATTTTTGTCCTACCTAAATAAAAACAAACGCAAGGACAAAGAATATACACTAAACGTAGTATGGAAAATAATGAATCCATTAATTTATTAGCTATTTATAAATACTTCAAACTACTGTTTGGCTCGATGGTCATTTTTGCAATGATTACAACATCCACGCTGAATAGTTCATATTAAAATTATTTAGCAATGTTTTGTTACTCTGTCCTGGATAATTACGTAAAAACTACATACCAAATTATCTTTGATAGTTGGGGCCCAGCTTGAGCTGGTCAATAGTAAGTCAGGAAAAACCTCTCCTACTTTTTATTTTTTCCGTGTGGCAAGCAGCCAGGAAACCAAGCCACAGGCATGAATGATTTAATATTTAAACGGTTTTATGTAATTTAACTAATAGGTATTCATGAAAGAACACAAGTTCAAACTCAGAATCAGGGAAAACATATAAACAATTATCAATGATCGCCCCCACCATCAATTCCTGTCGGAAAACATTTTTTTTTTCCCTCTCACACAAAATTGTTTTCCCAATAACCCAAAAACAAATTAGTGTAGTTGGGTGCAAAGCTAGCACCCATTACTGTTCAATTTACTTGGCTGTAAATCTTACCCCGAAACATAAAAACATTGCTGGTTAAAGTCCACACAGCCAGTGACAAAAATAGTTTTTCAGGAGGTAATGTATTGTGGGATCTCTCTGATGAGTAATAAGGCCAAAATACCCTCTTAGTGATTCATGTTGGTATTTAAGGAGATAACATCTATTCAATGATTCGCGGGGTAAATCATTTTTACCCCGATTTACCCCGAGATCAATTTTAGGCCAACATACTCCGCAGTACCATAGATTTTAAGAACTTTGCAGACATGTGCGCCCACTAACCGGCCGGCGTCTGCATTAGTCTGCCCTCGGTTTCGAGGGTGTATTTTGAAGCCTCTTACATTCAGGGGTATTGGCTGACCAGATACTGGCATGGCTTTTATCATGGCATTTGCTTACACAAACGGAGGGATAGTGTGAATGCCTAGGTGATTAGGAGGTGGTTTGGTACTGGGGGTTAGTGCAGCTGGGCCACTCAATGGTGACTTGTGGAGGCTCGTAAGTTATGAAGTACGGAAAAAGCCCTCAATGATGTGATTCAAATAAACACGTAAAATAACTTAGATTTTTTAAATCACTAATGCTGATCACATTATATTTACTAGACCTAATGACTAAATAGGCTACAATGCATTTTAGTGAGCTAAAAAACCCATAAAAGCCCCCATGTTTTCTCATCAAAAATGACTAAACTGATATTTCACCTTTTTATAAAAAGATTAAAACAGTAAAACGAGAAAATATATCTGTAAAATTATCTTATATTGAGATACATGAAGACACTAGTGATCTTTCAAGTTAGCAAATCTGATTCTGAGGCGAAACTTCATGTCCACCTAGCCTCGACAACGATTAAATCGTCATTGAAATTGTTCACTGTCGGAAACCCCCGCCCGTAGCGTTTGATTGGCATGCCTAACACTTTGAAAAGCAATGAAGTACTGATTGAGCATTTTAATTTTGGCAGTGCTAAATCACACAGGGTGTAGAAGACCATTTTCTGTTGTCGATTAAGAATTCATTTTATTTTTTGTCACAGTTCATGCTATTCATGCATCAAAGTTTCAACTTAATGTTAAAATCTGTTGGTTGATGTGTAGGAGTAAATGAAAGCCCCCCTCGGCAAGACCATAAAACAATCACGAGACCCAGTGACGTTCAGATAGATTGATCTCAGTATAGTTTTCCTCTGGCTCCTCAGTAGAGGGAAGGGAGGCCGATTTCCTGATGTCGGTTCCACAGCCTCGACGGCGTCCTCACTGCTCTGGATGTCAAAAGAAACCGATCAAGGTCGTCCATGGGATCCTTGCGTATCCCTTCTCCATTGGTTGACCCCTTTCCTCCCCTTTAATCAATTTCATCTCTTTTGAGTTTTTTCATTACATGTTGCTTCACTGTCATATAGCTATGTCAACATGCTTAAATGCTCCGGATCTTTGTTCTCCAAAGAAAGCGTTTGTTCAGTTTGGTTGCTAAGGAGAAAACGTAGAATTAGAATTTATTGCTTCCCTGTAAACAATCTGGTGACAATTACTGGTCCATAACAGTCCAATTAAACAAGACATTTTGGATCTCGTTTCTTTGACTCGCATGAAAAATATCTGAAACAACAACACTCAATTTAATATGCATGTTCCACTAAACTACAAAATAACCTTTCCCAGTTAATCATTTCCCAGGGGCCTCTGAAAGAGGTTGTTTTCCTTTTGAGACCCTGTGTGGGTCTGCTCTCCCCAGTCAAGGGTCAAAATTCCAAATTCTGGTACACACTATCCAACCGGGCTACACTGTGCTGCCGTGGGACGCAGTTAATGATCTTGGGGGATTGTGGGAGACTAGGGGGTCTTTTAAATATGAAGGCCGAGGCCAATTTAATGGCCATGTAAGCAACTCAATACCAGCCAATTAAATAGTCACTGATCTGATGTGGAATTTTTTCCCTTTAATTAAGATCTTCGCCAAAATAAATGAAGAAAAATGAAGATTGAAAGATTGAAAAAACAATTGAATAACAAAACAATTGTATTCATATATTTATTTAGATTTTTAAGTTATTTAACATTTGTTTAATTAATCAATATGTATATCAAATATTGTCTTCATAAAGCTCATTGTAACTGACACATATTCGCCTCGAAGAACAGCTGGGGTCTTGTTGCTAAGTAGATCATTTCCATGCATCACAAACATAACAAAAACATAACAAAAAACATCACAAAGTTTGTACAAAGTGTGGTTCTTAAGATCTGTGCTGTGAAAGATCTATTATATATATTATTAAAATACATTTAAACGGAACATATTCTTTCCCACTATATTCCAGCAGGGGACAGTATTTAACCACAAGTAGCATTTTCTTGTGTCCTGCAGACATGCACATTAAGAATTTCATCTATTTTAAAGGCATATTCGCACCCATAGGTTCGGAAAAAAGTGTGTCTATATCTTATACCATTAAAGTTACAGTAAATAAATCATATATATTTTACAAATCTCATGATTTGTGTACTCCGATTGTCTCCATCCCCTCCATCCCCATTTTTTCCACATCCGTTTCAGCTGCTATATCCTCTCGCCACATTATGTGTGTGTTTCCCCCTGTAGTTCATTTCCCCTCCATTGGTTCCAGCAGCTCCGCCCCCTTTCCACATTGTGTGTGCCCTGACACATTTGCACTGCCGTCTAGACCCCGAGGTCGCGCCTAGGCAAGAAGGTGACGTTCCTATTATAAGCTGACAGCTGCACATCCTAAAGGCCAGCGAGAGCCTGCAAAAGCATGATTCTGATTGACTTAAGCTGTTCGTAGACCTTTGACCTACATGATTATTAGGAGGGATCTTCTAGGCCCCCGGGGTCACCCTATCCTGAGAGACAGACTTACAGGCACGTTGCAAACCCCTTATGATTCAGTGAAATGATGCTATACAACCTCTGTGATATATGTATTGGCGGTTCAGTTCACTCTGCTCCGGCAACTCTCACGTTGTTAGAGAGGATGCTGACTCTTTATATGCACAGACGATGAAGAACTGAGTTTCACCTGAGGAAGAGTCCAGCACCTTGGAATAGGTATAGTCAGAGTGAAGCATTTAATACCAGTGAATAAATTGCTTCACGAATAGGTTAATGAATTGGAAGCATTTAAATCATTTTCATTCTATAGTGCCAACCTTTTGGTATAATCAAACACTATAATAACCCTGTATTAGTGGTGCCAGTTCTTTGTTGCCCTTCAAAACAGTGTACCATACAAATATGCTAAATGTTCTTAGTTAGACGATATTATAAAACGGTTTGGTGTAACGGGGAAGGAAAACCAGGCAATTGCCTGGGGCCCCGAGCTGGAAGGGGGCCCCCTCAAGGACGGCTGATTACATTTGGATCACAGCAACGACAACGACAACATGGAACCCCCCATAAATTCTTTGATGGTACAAGAAACTGTCATGACACTTCCGGAACCCCCCTAAAGGGGCCCCCATTCTACGAGCTTGCTGTCAAAAGTTTCGTATTTTCTGAGCGGCAATTAAATGACCTTGAAGCGGATTTACTCTTCGGGGCATATTAAAAGGAAACGGAAGCAAGAGGAAGAGGAAAAGAAAAAACGAGACAGTGGTAAGTGAGAATCTGTTACATTGAATGAAGTAGTAATGTCAAGGAGTTTAATTTGTTCCACCAGGCATCAGAAAAGTTGGTTGTCATTTGTCATTAAGGGTCATTGTAACTGAAAATAATAATTGTGTAATACCGTATACCGTGATAACGTCAAACCCTGATATTTTCTGAGACGATTATCGTACCGTGAAAATCTCATACCATTGCAACCCTAGTCTACGCGTGATGCATAAACCATAGTTAGTATATCTCTGTAAATTTGTTTTTACAAGTGTATAAAATGTTAACATAAGCTATGTTCTTCTTGCCAATGGCTGTGCTGTGTATACAGAACCTTGCATAGAATAAATTAGTTATGCCAAGCGTTTAATTTCTCCAATTAGCAGCATAATGATTTGGTTGTCAATTGCTAACAACAACGATGCTGACAAGTTCCAAATGCATATTTGGAAGATATTATATCTGTTAGTGTGACAGTTTCGAAAGAACGAGCTAACCTAGTTATTTTATATATCTCATTGAATTTGCTTGTTAAAAATGTCACAGCAAACACAATGTTAACATGCGCTAAAGTGTTGTTGTTGCCAATAGCTGTTGGTGAATTATTTCATACAGATCTTAACCGTTGGGTGTTTGTGGAATGTGCTTGCATGACCAAATACAATTGTGCTCTTTAATTTTTTTCTCAAGGTGCTTTGCTTAAATTTCTTTGTCCGCATCAACAAGATGCCTCAACAGATTAAGGTAAAATGAAGTTATTCTAATTTGACAGTGACTTGCTCTCCAATATACATATATTACTAGATTATTTGATTAAATGTGGCCACATAGATATTTGTCGTAAACAATGACTTACTTCTTATTTGTATACTTTTTATTCGTATACTCATTTATACATTACGAGTATTTTTTTTCCTCCAGCAATATCAACTTCAGGTCATGAGGAGGACCTTGAGGAAGACATGTCCAGTACATCCATATTATTTCCTTTGAAAAGAAAGCGTTTTACATTTTGTGTAAAATAAAACATTTGTTTGTATAATCGTCTATGTGCATGGATGATTGATTAATGTGCCTCATTTGCTGGGGACACCAGAGTCTCTAGAAACACACCTGAGTTACTAAGGCCCTTATTTATGGTTTCATCGAACTACTTGCTAAGCGAGGGTGAGTTCATCTCCACCACATTCTGGGCTGTCACTGTGACATGAATACATCTTTTTTTTTTCTTCTTTTTTTTCAGGAATGTTCTGGAATTCCATGTTGTGTGCTGGCAGGGTATTTCACGGCGTCTTGTGCCGTTCTCTCCAATACTTCACTCATTGAAACTAAAAAGTGTTTTCGTTTAATTGTTATTGACTATTTTAAAGTTAAAGTTAAAAATCTACGTTTTTAAGATGTCCCAAAAACGTGTTTTACTGCTTTATGTGTTCATATGATTATACTGACAATAGATAAACCGGAAGAACATGAAATACTGGTAAAAACCAAAAATATATATCTGTTTTAACGGACATTTTAGAATAAGGCTCACATCATGCTCAGGTGTCTTTGTAAACTTTGGACTGCATTTCGCTTGACAAGCGCAAATATCGCAGTGGTTTATTGAAAATGGAACAGCGCATTTTCTAACTATTTATACATTTATCAAAGAAGTGTTCACGAACATCAACGCAACCTTGCTGAGAGCTAACTTTATTGCAATTATCAGTTGAAGCTGAATTGTCACTATGATTAGTGCTAAATTGGCTCTGGCAGTACTCTTATTTTTTATCTTAGCAGTTTTGTCATCTTGCCCCGCCTACTGCTCCGCTATCTGGTTAGTCTGGTTCTGCAACTGGGAAAACAAATGGTCAACTCATTGGCCATCAATCTTTCCAGCATTGCACGAAGAACCTATATAACGTATAGTTGCTCCATACATAGGTGATGCTCTTTACATAGCGTCTGACTTCTAACTGCTGTGTAGCTGATCAGAATTATATGAGTTCTGAAAACTAAATTAAATGTATAGCAAATTAACATTACGTAGGCCTACTCGTAAAAAAAAATCTTGACATTGACCCTCATTAACTTCGTTTGCTTTTGCCCGTTTGGAATCGAAAACAGCTTCTCTAAACACCGTAGTCAGGCTATACGAGACTCAATGTGGCAAGACGGCCATATCGAACTTGAGTCGCTCAGATATTGTCATGTAACGTAATACGGGCGGGGGCGGGGTGGGGTTGAATGAACGACCTTTTCGTTAATGAGGAAACTTGATAGCAGACCGGTAAAAAATAACTCATGCCTAAATAGATTGTCTTTTGAATGAGTGTAAGGTTATTAGATATACAATATGCCTCAATATGCCCCCTGTTCAACATATTTATCTTAAACTGTGACGGAGAAGTTGTTATGACGATATTACACTAAGATATTTTTTTTTTCTTCTTCTGGTGCTTCTAGGAATATTAGAAAACTTTAGGTAGCTGGGACTCTAAAACAGATTAATTGAAGATTTCCATGTTAAGTGGATTGGCAACTTTTCTGCCGGGCCCTGTAATCCTGATTTAAAGTGATTGCGGAAAATTACTGAATTTATAAATGGTCTTGAGAACAGTTCTCACTAAAACAGTAAAAAAATCATTCTTACTGTGGAATTTCAAAACATATTTACAATGTGATGTGTCAACCATGGCTTTATCACGGTCATTGAGAGCAGTATGAATTGTATTTTTTTTTCTAATTATGGGTTGTTGTGAGGAAGTCCTGAAAAGTCTCCCAGCTGGCATGGGAATGGCGATAAGGTTTAAAATGTAAAAAAAAGTTGGTAAATTGTAAAATGAGCTATATGAACTGCTTTGAATAAAGAGTTTCACTTTCCACCACAAGCTTCAGGAAGCTTTTGAATACGTCAAGCTGCCTGTTAACACAGGTGAGAGCAAGGAGCCGCCACCTTTGTGGTGTCACGGGAGTTTTCCAGCTATGCCCATGGAAGCCAGCTGGCTAAGGACTTCCTAACCTGGTCTGAGGACACCTACTCCTCGGACGAGCACTTCTGGGCCACCCTGCTGCTGGTGCTAGGGGCACCTGGCGAAATCAGTAGGGCCGAACCCGACTTCACAGACCTAATGAGTAAGACACGGCTGGTCAAGTGGAACTACCTTGAGGGGACGCTGTACCCACCTTGCACTGGGGCGCACCAGCGTAGCGTCTGCATCTACGGTGCTGCTGAACTGCGTTGGCTGGTGCATTCTGGACACTGGTTCGCCAACAAGTTCGACCCCAAAGTCGACCCCGTCATTATTTAATATTAAATGCTATGATGCATAAAGACCAAAAAAACATACTTATGTTCAATAATGTGAAAAATATTTAATAAAACATTATAAACATTTCCAACTTTGACACATTACCACCCAAAAGTCTCAGCAGCAGAGCCTAGTTCTGGCAGTAAACGTCAATAAAAATGAATTATGATAATAAAAACAGTCTTATTGTGGCAGGATTTAGTACAGGACCAGTTGTGCAAGGTAGTACTGACAACCCTATTCAACAAGAGCCTTTTGTTTGCTTTTCCATTAAGGTACAACGTGGGAGTTTTTTTTTATGATTCACCGGTGTTTTGCAACGTTTTCAATGCTTGGTTTCTCTTATGAAGAGGATTATTGATTTACATGAATATAAAATTCTAGGAAGTGTATCACAACTGGAACTTATACTATACTATAATGCATGAATACTTTCAATCTGAATGAAACTATTATAATGTCTCTGTCCTATCTATAATTCATATTTGACATAATACAAAGGTACTATGGGTAAGGCTCTTTCTGAATAATTGAAAGAGATATTTAACCTGAAGTACTTACTTAAATGTTCAGCTCTTCTAATGGGTACAGTTATGACCCATGTGAAGTCTAGAGTATCTGCTAAGAAACTCTACTAGGGATATGTTGCAGCCTTGTTTCCCTGGATACTGTGGGGTCCTAATCAGCTACCAGGTGGCTGTCAGATTCAATGTGTGAGGCTAACATTCCTGAAACAGGTGATAGACTGGGTTTTAACTGTTCCGATGGTGGACAACGCAGGTTTAACAGCACAGACCAAGAGGACGAGGCTGAGGTTGAGATAATGGCCAACATGTGTGGGAGGTGTTAGTGGCTCTCTTGGCTGGCTTGCAGACATGGTGACAAGAGGGGGAGATATAATCCAGTTTATTTAATTTGAAGTTTGTGACTTTAGCCGGGTGCCCGATGAGGGAACATGACGTAATGCTCAAGAAAACTTGATTCTCTGGACCAGTTTAATCCGCTTTTCACCGTAACAAGGATTTCATTCATTCAATTTATTTAGCTTTGTTAACCTTCTAATCTTCTGAGTCGGATGACAATGCAAAGAGCCCTGCTCCTCCCTCTTTGTAAGATCAGGGATGGGCCCATATGTACGTAGTCAATCCAGTTATGGTGCCTTTTTAAGCATTCCTGGACAGGCTGTTAAAAATGTAAAAAATATAAAAATGTCACACTTTCAGTCTGCTGCACACAAACGAATGGTAAATAATTTGATATTCGTGGTGTAGGGTGGCGTAACTTCACAGAACTGAAATTTTCACAGTTCCAAATCGATACACAAAAATTAAAATCCACAATTCATTGAATTATATTCAAGGCAAATATTGGCTGTTAAGTCAAGGGACACACGTACACGTATTTCTGTGTGCTGTATTTAAATTTCAATACATCATGAAGGTGGAAGGAGATCAAGACTGAGAGTCAGTATTATCTGTTCTTCTAGAGTTCCCTTCCATAAGAATGGAGACACGGTTGACAGTGATTCCCTGCATTTCAACCTTCAAATATCTCAGCAGCAGTAAATTAATTCAGTTGATTTTAACATTAGCTTAGCTTTACCCCGGCAGAGGCTCATCCACTGAGAATCAATCCCAAACTTAAGGCTTTTGTCCAAACCAAATTCTTTCCATGGTTCCACTAAGTCTCTTAGAGTCGCAGAAACTAAGATGCATTAGTAAGGCCCCAACCCACCACTCCCCAACACAGAAGATCAACCGCTAAATTGTTTTAGGGGCCCTCAGAGTGCTGTGGGTGGGGAATTTATATCTTTCTTGTTTGTTTACAGATGAGTTTGTGTGCAGACCCCTACGCAGAAACCCGGTCTGAGAGGTGGGGGTGCTCACAGCTCAACTGGCCAGGATGGGCCGGAAAGCTTGGACAGGTGGAGACACATTTTACCGGACAGGTAAGAAGGGCAGAGAGCTGGGCTGGTCAGGTGGGAGGGACTGCCTACAGGTGAGCAATTAAACCGAGACTTGGAGGACCCAAGGGTTTGTTACAAACAACTACAATGATTTAAAAAAAAATCACATTTGCCTCTCAAAAAAATCCGCGTAGTCAACTTAAATGTTCTGCCATAGAATCTTGCAGACTATTTTAGTACATTAAACTTGTTATGAGAAGTTATGACAAGCTTGGCTTTGCTGAGGAACACCTTTTATCATTAATCGGCCTCCTCTTACTGCTCTGGCTTTCCTTCCAATCACCCAACAGACACTCCCGGAAAAACACAGCATGAAGAATGCTTCGTGCAGGAATTTCCTGAATCTTATCTTTAGTCCTTTGTCAGATGCAAAGGTATCTGCAGACAAGTGCACGTGTCTTGAATCAATTGAACCGAGACAATGGCCTGCTGCCAGTACAGTCAAGTTGCCATTTATCCACGGCAGTGGCTACCAGCTTACACGCAGCATTGACATTAATGTAATGCAAATCTGTCAAATAATAAATCACGCACGTTATCGATGATAACAAGATGCCTCAAACGGTTGAATTCTGATTCGGGACAATTTTTGCAGTGAAACATGTATGTGTTGATCATGAAGAAATTCGGTAACAGGTCATGCTGAACAGGGCGAACAGCATCCACATTGTTAGACAGATCAAATGGCTCCCTGTCCCCTGGGAACATTACACAGAGCGGCTATCTGTAAGGAGAGCTTGTCAGTAGTTGTCTTGGCTGACAATGCGGGGAGTGGTTTCTCTGGTTGCCTACGCAGAGAGAGGCTCTCTGTGACTGTCTGTGGTTCTCTATGCAGAGAGCAGCTGTCTGCGTGGGGAGGTTCTCTGTGACTGTCTGTGGTT
>JAOYSI010018556.1:0-15371 GCA_025775065.1 Hiodon alosoides
AATGTTACTGAACCAGTTTATAATATGTATAATTATAAATCACATCTATATTGTTGTATGCATACATTCAATGGTAAAATAGTATCTTTTAATAATTTGTTAAATTTAAAAATACTTTTGGCGTTTTAGAAAATATATATAAAACAATTTTTTGTCTAAAAAATAGTATTATTTTCTAGACTATTTTTAGTCTAGAAACAATCATATCAAACTTATCCTCAATAAGATCATCGAGGCTGAGTATCTTATTACCAGTTTGGAGCCAACCAGTTCAGGCATTTTAAAGCCACTTCGAATCCCAGGAAACAGGCCTGAAGGAGTAATAACGAGCATAGATTCAATAGGAAGCAGATGTTTCATTACAATGTACTTTAAGCCACAATGTTCTACAGTTGTGTTCTGCAGTCTTTGTTCAGTACTGGCCCAAGTCACTATGAAATATGCTATTTGTATTGAAAATAAACAGAATTACCGCATTGGCCGGGAAAGCTCGAAGCATGACTGCGTTAAAGCCCTTATAGAGGGCACGTGTTCCCTCTTCCCGGATCAGCTCCCGAAGTACGTCCCATAAACCTCTGTACTTACCCTCCGCAGCTGTGACACAAAAAGATTCTCCAATAGTTTGGTTGTGTTTTACAGAAACTGATAAAGCCATTGTTATGAGCTAATTCTATATGGAAGTACTAAGCCAATTCACACTAGGAAAGTGAAGTTGAAACTGAAATTACACATTGGGAATCTATTCCAAATTCTTGGGTTTAACTAGGACTAGAACACAGATCAATGTAGAACAAATAAAATGGTGTACTTCTTCTGGAATTTGTTCTTCTATTGCCATACACGTTGAGAATACACAATGTAGTCAATACTCCAAATAAAAAGAAAAATGTGTCAACAATTACATTTTTGTAGTCTATTTGTATTTGTTAAAGTCTGTCTGTTTATCCATACCTGTCTGGAAGTTGGATTTAAGTACATCTGGTGGTAAGGCAATCACCCAATTGAGAACTCCTGCTGTACCACCAGCCAAGAGAATTCTTGGAGTGCTGAGCTGATTTACACTGGCAAAGAGCAGTGAAAGAGACAGTGAGATGATAAAAAAAAAATCTTCATTCTCTTTTTTTTATTAAGAGCTATAGAAGTAAGCCTGACCTTTGACCTTCAGGGGTCAGGAGATTCTTCAAGTATTCGTAGGTCAGGAAGTATAAACCATTGGAAGGCACATCTGAAATAAACCATGGAAATTAAATAGACACAGTAATGTCAAGGTTACATTTTTTATAGATTGAAATGAAGAATAATCTGTTCACTGGTGATGTTTTGTGGTGATATTAATATTGCCAGTTACAAATAATATTTTTGTTGGTATTGTAATATAGTGTTAAATTTACCACATAATATTTGTCAAGGCACTTATTTATATTTGGCAACATGTAAGTTTAAACTCAAAAGGCAGCGGAGAGAAGCTACTGTAAAAAGATTAATGTTTAACTTTTTTGTTGTGGAGCACTTTCAACAGCAGTTGATATTTACCATTGGTGTCAGAAAAAGTACAAAGTGTAACATTGACATAAAAGGGCTGTAAGCATATTATGACTAGTGAATTCCCATTTACCTTGTGTTTGCTCATTGCTTCACTTCTATTAGTAAAGCAAGAATCACACAAATATGAATTGCAATAATTTAAAAGTAAAATAAATATTTTAGAACTTCGATGAAGTTACACACTAATTGCATACACTTCCAGCCAAGGTCTATATTGTGTATGGATACCTCTGATGAGGGTGAGCACGGTTCCCCTGTAGACACTGCGTATTCCCTGTTGTTTGTACAGCCTCACAGCACAATCCGTTGGTCCTGCATACTTCAGCTGTCCTGTTGTTGACTGCACCTGAGGAAACATAGGCAAAAAAAAAACAACAACCCTAAAATCATCAATCTTTAAAATACAAATCATTACGGAACACTAATAATAAATAATTTAGTAATAATAACGTATGCCTTGCTCTTGCCTGCAATAAACATTTGATCCTCTCTCCAGGAGCCACTATTACAGTGGTAAAAACCCCAGCCAACATCCCAGCCAGGTATATTTGTGAGTAACTGGATGTGAGAGAGGGGGAACAAGGGGGTGAATGAGGGACAATGGAGGGACACCAGGTAGGAATGAAAAGTGATTCAGTTCCAAGAGAACTATACAGGGACGGCGAGACACGGTCATTTCTTGAGCTGTCTACACCCTGACCACACGCCGAGGCAGCACACTGCATACTAGTTAACATCTAAATCTACTCTAACCCTTTCTGTCCCTCAGACACCACCATCCACCCATTTAAGTGACACACGCACAAACGTCTATCTTTGTTCTCCGTTTTCTGTCCTCAACAGCTCCCCATTCATTCTGCATTTGCTCTTCCTACTGACGTGAGTGGAGTGTTGGGTTCCGACTGCTGCAGTTGCTTCCCCAGACCAAAGCCAAAGAAACTGATGGCCATCATGGGAGCCACTCCCGCCAGGGGAGCTGCCATGCCCTTGTACAGGCCCAAGAATCCCTAATGAAGAGAGATGAGACACAAAAGCAATTTTAAACTACAGTAAGGCAACCATTCAAGAATAAAGGCAAAATAACGATATGTTTCAATTATCTGCGTCTGACAGTTTTTCAGTAAAACTTCTTTATTATCTCACCTCTTTGGATATGGTCTTGCGAAAACAGTCGTACGTTCCAGTATAAAGGACACTCTGGCTAAAAGAGGATCTGGGTTGAATTTGAAGACGAACCTGTGGAGATACCAGTAATTCAGTCAGTAGGCTACACAAAAGAGCTGCTCACAAAAATAACCATTAAGACTCTAAGCCTCTAAAATCTGTGTTAATCAAAATAAATTACCTTTATATTGACATTAAATCCCACACCAATGTTCATTTGTGTTATTTATTTCGTTTCTTTTGTTGATGCCTTGCTTTATCTTAAAATAAATACAGTGCTCACATTTTTTTCACACTTTATTTATACAGCTGTAAGTTGTATTGGAGGAATCATGATTAGATTACTCAAAGTGAAAACATCACTGCTCCATTTACTCTCATAAGAACCCAGCAAGCACATAGAGACTCCCAAATCAGAGGTGCCAGCATTGTCAGTTGCCTGGATCAGCCTATCAAAATACATGTTAAGTTTTTCCATCTAATGAACCAAAGAGTGTATGCAAAGATATGCAAAATGGAAAGATAAAAAGATAATTGGTCTCCCAGCCTAAAGCAGCCTACATCTTTTCTGGAGATAAGTCTTGGAGGAGGAAACGTTTTGGGAGGCTGGAGAAAATGGCTTCTGTTTGAACTGATAAGGTTTTTTTTTGTTTTTTTTAAGTTTAGAGACTTTTCTTTTTTGGGGGGTACTTTAATTAAAAGTATGTTCATTCTAAAAGCAGTACATGCTACTAGTGGTTAACCTGTAAGCTATACATGGTTAACTGGCACAGAAATCCTACCTACCCTGTCCCCCTTTTTGGACTTACTGTTTTGCATTTCTCGCACATGCTTTAGAAGCGCTTAAAGCAAAGAGGAAAGAAGGGCGCGCTTGTTCGGCTAGCTTTATTTATTATATTTATTAGCCAATGGAAATGCGGCTAAAATTATACTTAAGTAAATCAAATAAGTTAAGCAGACGATAATAGTCATAACTACCTATTGTCAAACGGTCATGCTTTTAAAGTTGCACATGGATATACTTACTGTAGTTCGTGATTTTGTTATTTTCAAATAAAATTAATGATTATGCATCCGGCTATATTGAAAATTTTAAGAAACTGGCGGCAAATCGCTCGCAGAATTGAAACCGGCAGTCTGAGAACGTAACTTGAATTTTGGAGTAACCCAAAAGCGATTGCGTAAGACAATTGACAGTCGTGGATGGTGAAAGGGCTTAATTCAGACCACAAAAAGAAAGCATTTTATTATGACGCCATCAACGAAAAACACTTAACAACCAAACATCGATTTGATTATGTCCAACGTTAGCGATGACGTGATTAAAATAATTCCGTTGTAAAACCGTGCCCATATATTCGAAGTCATTCGAAAGCAATTAAAATAAGGAAAATGCAGCATTACTAGTATCGGCAAGTTTTGTTTAAGCATTAGTATCAGTTTTATATGCTGTCATATGTTTGCTAAACATTTGGAGTTAGTTTAAGGTTACATCTTTAAAAATAATTGTTATTTATAGATTAATTAAACTTCACCTTAATCGTATCTAGTGGGTGTCCTACGAACAACAAACACGCTCCCCCGACTCCCCCCGCGGCAAAGTTCTTCACCGGGGAAACCCTCTTCCTAAGCTCCGTTTCTCCCATAATGTGTTTTGTAAATGGCAAGTGGAAAACCAGCGTAGATGTCCGCCGGCCTCCAACTCCAAATGTTAACACACCTCGGTCCGTCCCATTGCATTCTTTGCTATCTACTAAGAACTAGTGCATTTCACTTAAGTGGATTCTGTCCAACAAATCCATGAACATCGTGGAATATAGGCAACAGCATCCTCTAAAGGTCACACTTCATAACTACAATAAAGTTATTCAAACAGTTTAAGTAAAACAAAGTGGAAGTTTTAGCTGCTAGATGGGCTTTTAGATCGTCATTTTTGATACAAAATAATTTATTTTGAAAACGAATCAAATCTTTTGTTTTTTTTAATTACAACTAAGATTCCAGGTATTTTAAAAGCAAAAAAGTTCAAATGTAGTACATAAATTACTAAATGTTTTAATCTTGAGAGTTCAATGAAAGGAAACGGTCATTAACTAATCACTGTCCATGGTACTGCAAAAAATCTCGCTTTGTATGTGTGAAATGGTTACTCTAAAGCCTCGTGTGGATATTTACTGACGACGCTCAACGTTATCTGTTTAGTTCATATAAAATTACATTATTGAATATCTCGGACTCGAACACACCTCCACATCAGGACCATCGTTGTATCGATTCCTAAACCGCAAGAAAAGCGTTGGCTGGCGGAGGAATACTCTACTCTCTGCACCAAGGTCATTAGCTGAAGAAAATACAAAATGGACTATTATTTTAACAAAGGTTAATGAAGTTAAGCAGCATACATTTTTGCAATAGTTATTTAAGCATCCCCGGGGTATGCGGAGTCACAGAAGAAACTGTGAGGGTACACACACATTTTGTTTCATTTGAAGGGAGTGAGAGAGGTAGAGTAGGCGGGTTGGGAAAGGTAGGGGTGTCGTACTATTTACCGGTGCGGACAGATCTGGACTGGGAGAAGTTCCACGGCAAGGCCATCTTTGGTTGTTTCTCTGAGCGTTGTTCATACTCCAGTTGTGAATTTTGATATCATTATTTGGAAATTATCCACATTTGGGTAGCGTGACAAGCATTCATTTAAATCGATTTGCTTGTTTCGACCCATTCTATTAAATTATTTTGGAAGACCGGACGAGCGGTTAACAGGCTACAATATGGATGAGGAATATGATGTGATCGTTTTGGGAACCGGACTTACAGTGAGTAACAAGCTCCTGCATCCGCACGAAAATCTTGTTCGTTTATTTGAGGAGTACTGGCAGGATACGTGTTTTTATAGAAGGGGCTTTAGCATAAGTTCATAATGCGCTTAATCCTGTTATTTCTGTAATGTTCACACCTAGTCAGTTTTATTCAATCACGTATTTCAACTAAAAACGATTATCACAATAATTTGTATGACCATGTAGCATTTAGTCCCATAAAGTGTCTTTTGTTTTTCCCTTTCAGTCGAACGGCCATCTAGACAACGGATTATATTTTGTAAAGGAGACTTTTCTTATTTAATACTCACGGAAGTAAAGGGATCCTACATGCGTATTCAAATATTGTGGTATAATTTAACTTCTGTCCCTGCAATTCATGAACACTGGTCCGGCGGCACACTGTGTACTGTATGGCAGACAAGAAGACATCGGAGAGGAAAAAGCTGTTTTTGAATTATTTACACCGGGCCTTATTTTTTTATCTAGGGTATGATGTTACCTCGAGCGGCATCAGTTAACACTAACAGGCAATGTTATGTGTTCCTTCGAACATGAAATATAGATGGCTATAACCCTAGCCTGATACTTTTAGTTGTCTCCTCCTATAGTCATGTTTTGTCCACTGTTCGTGGTCATGTGCAGCCATCACATAAAATAGGTGTTATTTCAGATGTGATTTTCATGTGTAATAAGGTTATTTAGGGGGTTCCAAGGTTATAGTACTACTTTCGCAGACGATATGTTACGTTTAACGTTATCGATAAATCAGCGTGTGATTTTTATACTGGATACCCGACTATATACCGATGGCTTATTATATTAGTTAGCTTCAGACTCAGAAGTTGTCAAGGCAAATTTACCACAAAGATACATACGATTACACACGCAAACACAATGCAACAATGTTACATAATATTCGAAAAATGAAGTTAACACAATGAATCGCTCGGGTGACGTCACACCCACACCCAGTCCGTTTAGTAAAAAAGAGACAATATTTGATATCAAACAACGTGATACTGCGACATTAGCTTGTGGTTTGAAACAAATATGCAAGCTTCCAGTGCATCGATATTTTATATTAGTGCAGTTGTCAGGTGTTCGTGTTGATGTTCTTGCATCGCATGACTACTTAAAATGTCATGTTAAAAATAAAGTTTGACCGGGCGTGAAATAGTGTGTATTAGTAATTTGTTTATTTCTTTCCTTTGATATTTGCAGCATAAATATATAATTCATAGTTAGCTGGATACCTTGGGTGGGGTTTGGAAGACCGTGGATATCCCATCGTGCACTGCCTCTTCAGAACAGTGGCGAATATATTCCGCAGAAGGGTTCTCAATAGAGTGAGATCATGTTAGTGACCGACAGGCTACTCGTCAATATAAGTAAAACCCAACTTCTGAAGTTGATTAACACGACTAGTTAAAAGTTCAATTAAAATTTTAAAAAGCGTTCTGAATCCCTGCCTTGATTTACATTGTTACGATGTTGCTGTTCTGTTCACTGGTGCTGAAAATTAAGGGTTTGGAATCTTTGAAAATTCTGTCGATCGGGTAAATATCTGTTAATTATCACATTATGTTGTTCAACCAATGATCTCTTGTAAATGTAGGATTAAGAAATAAGAGAACAATATGCGCTCTATAGTCAAGAAAAGCCATGTTTTACTGGGACTGAACTGCAGTCCACTGCCAATTAATGAATACAATATCAAAAGTTCAGAACACGCCGATTTGGGAGCAAAGTTTCCTGGATCCACCTTGTCCAATAGAAAGTAATGTGCATGCCAGTCTGCAGTTTGTGAAGGGTATACTGCCATGGTTTGGGGTCTGCAATGTCTATAAGTGATACAGGAGTAGGTGAACTGGGTTTTCTTAGTTGGATCTGCTACTTTTACATCCAGGTATTTAAATGACATTGTGAAATGTTATGTTATCAAGAAATAGTCCTTTTTGCAATGGCATTTGTATTTTTATTATCTTTATTATTGCAGGACGTGAGGCTTTGATTTTTGTTTTATGTTAGTTGTGGTGTTGGTTTAGTTTCTTATGTTTCATCCTGTACATATGTAGTCATTGATCTAGTGATCGATGTTCCAAAGCTAATGGTGGGTACCGCCTCGTTGCCTAAGTGTATGCTATTTTGCCATCTTGTTCAGACATTTGTCCCTGAGCAGCCTTAGGCTCAAATATGCTGTACCTTGCAGATTGTTCATTTTGTTTTGATGCATTATATAAAATATCTTAATCTTTAAATCCTCTAGGCCTGGAACAGTTTTGTATAAAGGTTGTCGTAATACACGTGTTCCTGATTGTGTGTTGTATGAATGTGTTTGTCTAGGAATGCATTCTGTCGGGGATCATGTCTGTGAATGGAAAGAAAGTTCTGCACATGGACCGGAACCCTTACTATGGGGGCGAGAGCTCCTCTATCACTCCTCTTGAAGAGGTAAGCAGAAACACATTGAAGTCAAATATGTGGAGGCCCAAGAGTTTGATGCATCCAGAAGAGTTTGATTATCATTCTGAAATTCATGTCTTGGAAATGTCTATTACACAGAATAAAAAAATCTGAAATGTATTTTTGCTGGTTGTCTTTAATAAAAAAAATTATTTTAGTATAAATATGTTGATTTTCTGCAGATGCTTTGAAAGACTTCTTGAAGGGGATATTCCCTCCCTTTTGTTATGTATTTCTGGACTTAATTCTGTTGTTTCCTCTCATTTGGTACTATTGAAATGTTGTATTTAAGCATGTCTGTCCTCTGTGTCCCCAGCTCTATAAGCGATTTGACCTCACCGATGGGCCTCCTGAGTCTATGGGACGGGGACGAGACTGGAATGTTGATCTCATACCCAAATTTCTCATGGCCAATGGTTTGCTGTTATTATATAAGTATCAACTGTGATTCCTGTCAGTGTGTGTGGTTGCTATGTTGGCGACTACATCCCTATCCAATTTTTTCTAAAGCACTTTTTACTCCACAGGTCAGCTGGTGAAGATGCTGTTGTACACAGAAGTTACCCGATACCTGGACTTCAAGGTTGTGGAGGGAAGCTTTGTGTACAAGGGTGGAAAGATATACAAGGTGCCTTCCACAGAGACTGAGGCCCTGGCATCAAGTGAGCAAACACTGGTTCAATATAATTCAACTTACGTCTAGTGCAATAAGGGAAAGAAATATATATGAAGTAAACCAAAGCATGAATTTGTCAAAAGAGGTTTAAGGATTTAATTATTTCGTTTTTACAAGATTTTACATGTTTGTCTCTCATTTTTCTCAGAATGAGAAGTGATTGAGAGGGTTACAAATGCGCTTTCTTTGTGTTCACTGAACTTAATGGCCTAATGGTACTTCCCCTCAATGATATGGTTCACTCTTCTGAGAACCTTATCATTGAGGGGAAGTACCATTATATATAAATATTCTGGAGTAGCTAGGAAATCATTTTGCAGTTTTTTTCTATTTTTATATATATAGGCATAGAAAATGTATCTTAATAGAGCTGTCTGCTAAGCAAATATATACATTAATGGACAATAAACAGGGGAGGAATGGAGGGAATTGTGATCCCTTGATCGTGTTACTACAGTACACGATTAATTGCTAATTCAAGATCCATTAAATCCTATATAAGGATAAGGAAGTATTCTCAGGTAAATTCCATTGGATTTAGAACTGAATCAAATAACAAGTCATTTTATTAAACAATTTCTGTAATATATTTTTATGTGTATCACTGTATAGATCTCATGGGAATGTTTGAGAAGAGAAGGTTCCGGAAGTTTCTAGTGTTCGTGGCAAACTTCGATGAAAATGACTCCAAGACTTTTGAGGGTGTTGATCCGAAACTCACCACCATGAGAGATGTCTACAAGAAATTTGACCTTGGGCAGGATGTCATTGACTTTACTGGTCACGCCCTAGCCCTCTACAGGACCGATGAGTAAGTGCAGGCAAAATTATTGCAGCAGTCAATGGAATTTTAAAACCAATCACTGGATGGGGGAACTAGATCTAGAATTCCGTCCTAATGTCAGTGATTTGAGTTCTTGTGATTCTCTCTCTCCCTCCCAGTTACCTGGACCAGCCCTGCCTGGAGACGATTAATCGCATCAAGCTATACAGCGAGTCCCTGGCTCGCTATGGGAAAAGCCCTTACCTGTATCCCCTGTATGGCCTTGGGGAGCTTCCTCAGGGGTTTGCCAGGTCTGCACGTGTGTCTGTCTCAGAAGCAGGATTCTATTGCAACAATTTAAAATATATTTCTACTGCTCTCAACTAGTCGTCAGTTTGTTAAAATATGACATTTTTTTGTAATAATAGTGACTCTGTTGATATTTTAAGTATTTATTGATTAATATTAATATAAATTAATACATTTTTAAAGTCTTTCTCCTTTAAATAACTGTTGTTTGCATTTACAATGCAAAAGATTATAGGGTTTTTAAATTGTGTACTACAGTGCTGGTGTCTCAAGGCCTACCAATACTTTTCTTGTTTGTCTATGCCCCAGTTCCTTTATAAACCTGACCAATTTCTGCTACCCAGATATGGTTGAAATGTCTTGTGTGTCTTAAATCACAGCGATGCATGATACAGGTAACTTCATGTTTCTAACCTTTGCAGGCTCAGTGCAATTTATGGAGGGACATACATGCTGAACAAGCCAGTAGAAGAAATAGTGATCGAAAATGGCCATGTGGTTGGAGTGAAGTCTGAAGGAGAGGTACAGAACCTGTTTGTCTGGTCTCGATAAGTAAACATTTGGTCGGTATAGCAGAGTAAATAACTTGAGTGTCACAAAATTTTGACACAAAATGGATATCCTTTTCAAATATTTCTAAGTGCCAAATGGTCAGGAAGAGGGAGGCTGCAGCCTTCAAAGAAGAGGGGCAGTTTTTCTCACTCATGTGTTATGCCATGCGGTCTCAGGGAGATTCAACTGCAATACCCTCTCCCCACTGCAGGTGGCTCGGTGCAAGCAGCTAATCTGCGACCCCAGCTACATCCAGGACCGGGTGCAAAAGTGTGGCCAAGTCATCCGCGTCATCTGTGTGCTCAGCCATCCGATCAAGAACACCAACGACGCCAATTCCTGTCAGATCATCATTCCCCAGAACCAGGTCAACCGCAATTCAGGTGAGAGAACGTCACTGCTACAAGCTACAAATGCTGTTCACTATATTCTACCAGTGGTTATGATGGTGTATACTTGACACTTGTTGCCATTCTATGACACACCATGATAAACCCTATAGCAGCTCAGTGTTGGAAAACAAGTCACAACAAACTCTGTAGCCTCTACTACTAAATGTAAAACTGGCATCCTAGCCTTAGTTTAAGGAAACTATTATAAATAATCATTCTATTGTGAACATTTGGAACAGTTCCCAGAAAACAGTTTTTAGTTATTCTCGGATGCATTTTCTGCGATTGTTTACATGCTAACATAGCATTAGCATTGCTTGCCATGGCCCATGGCTTGAGAAACCCTCTATACAATGCACCTCCTAACCTTGTTTCTCTCCATCAGATATTTACGTTTGCATGATCTCATACGCCCACAACGTGGCAGCCCAGGGGAAGTACACTGCCATAGTGAGCACCACTGTGGAGACCAGCGACCCCATGGCTGAGATTGAACCTGCTCTTGAACTCCTGGAGCCCATTGACCAGAAGTCAGTCTGCTCCTCAGTTTCTCTGCCCTTTTGCCTGTTCTTGCCTGGATACTGAAAAAAACATTTTGCTCAGTAAATTTGGACTCCGACAAAGTATTGGGTTGCCCATCATTGGCTCTAAACTTCCGCAGTACTGACAGAGCCATGACATGACATCTATGGTCTGTTTTTGTCTACAGATTTGTGGCTATCAGTGACCTGTATGAGCCTACAGACGACGGCACAGAGACCCAAGTCAGTATTGGCGGATCAACATCAACACAATACCTCAACACTTAAATAAGTTAAAGCTCTCACGCTTTCACTTTCAAATGATTATCTTAACATTTTAATGAATATTTTTAGCTTTGTTATTAGTATTTTGCAATACAGGTACATTTTGCGCACGGTTACATACGCTTGTAAATGCCATTTAAATTAGAAATTTTACTAAAAAGTATTTTGTGATTTTGCTGCAGATTTACGCTTCCCGGTCATATGACGCCACCACCCACTTCGAGACCACCTGCAATGACATCAAAGACATCTACAAGCGCATGACAGGCAGTGACTTCGACTTTGAGAACATGAAACGCAAACAAAACGATGTGTTTGGGGAGGATGAGCAATGAGACGGCAATTAGGCTTTAAGGAGAGAGCAGGGCAGGGTGGATACGTTTTACAAGAGGTGTGGGTTCGGGGGAAGAGGGTACATATTTGGGTGCGTTATGATCAAAACGAAAGCCTTCCTCTTTCCTGGATCTCACCTCAACTCACGCCCCCCTCCCTTTCTGAGCACACATACACCTACAGACCAAAACACATAGCCTTCCCTCTCTCTGAATCACTTAGCAAAACCTGTTAAGCAGGGCTGACCACTCTTGACTGTTCGCCATTCCATTTTTGATTCCATATTGAATAAACGTTCTTTTGGTGAGATGCTGTTGCATTAAAGCAGGTATCTTGACTCTTTCCAGGAAACTTGTGGAAGCGTTAGCATTAATTTTAGATTTGAATTCCTTTTCTTTGGTTTCCTTTTTCTCCTGTGAAATGTCTGACTGAAGCCCTTTCATTGGCTCAGTACGTTAGTTCAATATCTACCTGGCTTTGAATAGTTGTGTTAGAAAGCTATGTGCACACAGACACACCACACTATAGTCTATAGTCAGATTCAGTGTCTGCATTTGTTTACAGTTCAAAGAGTTATTAACCGTTAGAGAGATGTTAGTCATTTTGAGGTTAATGATTTTAGCCAAACCAGGAAACACTTTTCACATTTAGCACTCTATAATTTTATAAAATTACAAAGAAAGATTTATCTATAGAATTTCTAACTCTTTGTATAGGGCCTCGGTCACTTATCATTCATGTCGATCTTATACAAAGTAAAGGTAATGATACCATAACGGGATTGTAATGAGGGTACAAGAGTAAACCAGGCAACGGCAGTCATGATCGTCCCTCCTTATTTTCTCAAAAAGCTCTTTATAATTCCAGTCAAACCTGCCTTTCCTCTTGTCTTTTCCAACTGCTCTAATTTGCTTCAGTAAACTTGAGGACATGATATTTGAAAAAGAATTGAAAACCTTTGCAAAACCTAAACAGACCTCATAAGCCATTGTGTTTCAGAGCTTTCAGAGTGGTACTTTAGAGGCCCGACAGATGGCTTTGTGATGTGGTGAAGAATAACAGTATATTAAAGCCCTTTTAGATGCATGTTTTCATTCATGTCATTCGCAAAATGGATCCTGCTACAGTTATGTTATCAATCTAGAAAGGGATTAATGGTACCGTATGTGATTTTGAAGTAACGTCAAGGGAGGTGGTTCTTGGTTTTTGCAATGAGGGAGAAGGTATAGTTTAATGTGCAAAGGCAATGAGGGATATTGAGTAAGGGATTTTAGACTGGATGGGGAAGGGTGATTTGAGCTATCAGGTGGAAAAATACCGAAGCAGAAAAAAGAATTTGCCTCCATGTGAAATGTAGTACTGCGTGTTGGTGCTGTTTCTGTTTGAAGGTGGAGACAATGGGAGTTGTGACTTCTGTCATCAGAAAGAGCTTCGATAGTCATTGATAGATCGATTACCATCCAGCTGATTCAACGAAGAGATATTTGACCAAAAACATAGGATGCCAAAGCGTGAGGGCTTGTTGTTTTTTTGCTGTGAGCTCTATGGATTTAAGTTTAGACTTGGCCTAAGATTTACATTTCAGATCTCCATTGTAAATTTTTCTAGAGGATAATATTAGAGACATCACAATTTTTATTTGCTCCCTGGCTTCCCATGGTCACTGAAAATATACTAGGGATAAACACCGCTAATCTTTTTCTAGACACTCTCTCCTAGTCTGTCCCATTTCCAAGACCACACCGCTAAAGCCCTCCAGTTCAAACATTAGATTATACCTCGCTCCTTGTATTGGTTTCCTCTCTTAAAATACAAAACCAATGTCTTAAATGTTTCCCTTCAGGTCTAAAGCTACAGAGGACTGTTCACAAACCCCTCAAAGCTTCTCATCCAAACTTCTAACCTTCACATCTACCAGGGACATAAAATGAAAACCACCGCTATCTCTCACACCCAAAGCATGGTCAGTCACTTTTTAGGTACTTTGCGTGTCTTGAAAGTAAAAATGTTATTTATTTAATTCGAATGATGTTTAATGCTTTGGTGGACAGGAAAGAGGAGAACTGAATAGACTATGTTACATTCTTAAATTCAGTTAATATTATACTTAAATACAGAGATGGAAAAGGCTAGCATTGTTATTATTACATCCTTTACCGCTGTCTTAACCGCTGTAATTTTTGAGTCATTAGATTATATTCATTAGTTAAGTATCACAAAATGCCAAAACAGAGGCAGATTTTAAAAATAGGTTTGTGGCTAAAAATTAAATAAGACAATTATTGTACAATAACTTAAAGCTGAATATATTTTAAATCAAAGCTTGTAATAAGATGATTTCATGTTTAACAATAACACTTCTGACAATATTATCTGTGCACAACTCCTTACATTTAGAATGTTACCTCGTGGGCAGGCTTGTATACTGAATGATAGTCGTAGGAAGAGGGATGATGATATCCAATCAGGATCCTCAAAGCAACGGCCTGAAAAGCAAAAATGAATAGCTGATATTATTCAAAACCTTTAAGTCTTTAGCAGGAAGTGGAAACACCAGGCTGGTAACTCATTGGGCTCCTCTACACTGCAACAGGTCTGTACTTAAATAACATCTAGTTCCACTCTTCACCTGGGGACGACTGAAAACCTGAACCCCCCTTTTCAGTCAAGCAGCATAGATTAGTCTTTCCCGGAATCGCTGTTTCAATTAGTGCTGAATCTTTGTTTCAGTGAAACAGTCACCATCTTGAAAGTGGTAGATTTGTGCAATTGACAGGTTTAATCTAAAATACGTATGACTGGAATCGTCAGGTATTAAATAAGTTTAGCATTGCTGGGTTTTTTGTTCTTGTTTTTTACTTCCTCAGTCCTGTTTGTTTCTTCTCACACATATTTATTTGATAAAAAAGTATATTTTCTTTAAGGTAATTTTGCCTGGTTATTTTGACAGATATGAAGAAAAAAAACTGTTTAAACAGAAAAAACTGATAACTTTCCTAACTTTGAACAGTCATTTGAACGCTAATATGTGAACATTACTTAATGTCTTGTAAAACAAATCGAATAAATGCAAAATATGAATACAATGTTTAAAATAAATAAAAGGCACATGGCAAACTGTGAAAGTAGAAAAGAAAATAAGTGTGAGTTTGTACACTGGATATTTTCCGCACAAATTGAGAACATTGAAACATTTCCTGCCATCCTGGGAGAAAGTGAGAAAATTATCTTTAGTCACATGAACATCTCCCATTTTCGCCATGTTAAAATTATTTTTTCAACTATATGGATCAAATCAAATACTTGTTTAAGATAAGATAACACCATTTTTAACACCAAGTTCCGCTATACTCCCACATACTCAGTGGTATGCTGAAAGTGACCTTTATTACTATTTACTACAGGATTAATTGCATTTTTTTCATATTATATCAATTAACCCCATACATCAAGAAACACTCCCTGAAACACTTTGATGTATTTTAGCACTAAAATACAAAAAGTAAACTATTCAAATTTTCGTAAATACTAGGTGTATTCAAGTGC
>JAOYSI010018556.1:15471-36230 GCA_025775065.1 Hiodon alosoides
ACTTTGATGTATTTTAGCACTAAAATACAAAAAGTAAACTATTCAAATTTTCGTAAATACTAGGTGTATTCAAGTGCATGAAATGAAAACAGAATGTAGCTGGTACAGTTCTACTGCTGAGGTTTCAACAATAACAACAACAAAAATATATTTACCTGTCGTATATTTACGGTTAGGGTTCTTTGATGAGTTTATCAATCTTGGGTCTGTAAACGAACGAGTAGATTAAGTTCTCAACCCTACCAATAAGCGTCACAAAGTGTCTTCCTTACCTGGCCCTAGAGACGCAGCAAGACATAAGATTAGATTATTCCTTCTAATCATGTTTTTTTTTTTCAACTGTAGAGCTCGATTTTAACATCTATTACAGATATTAAACACACAACTTCAACACCGGCAAGT
This sequence comes from Hiodon alosoides, assembly GCA_025775065.1. Taxonomy (NCBI): domain Eukaryota; kingdom Metazoa; phylum Chordata; class Actinopteri; order Hiodontiformes; family Hiodontidae; genus Hiodon; species Hiodon alosoides. The sequence goes on from JAOYSI010018556.1 coordinate 15,874, forward strand.
AAATGCGGTCAAGCTTAAGTTATTCTACCCGAATATAATAAATACGACTTTTACTGCAGAATGTTTTCCGTTTTAGAACTTCACTTTTCAGCAATATTGCATGGAGCAGTCGTCAGACTGCAAACTTACTTTAGTCTAAAATTATTTATAAATTGTGACTCTCCTGTAGCTAGTTCAGACTCGAGAATCTATTTGTGTTAGATCTGGGGGGATGGCAAAAAATCAGATAAACCATTCTGGCACCATGAGAGCAAAAGCCATGCTTTCTATTTAATTGGTTTGTATTTTTTACTGGTTTGCTCAACAGAATCAACTGTACAAATCAAATCAACCACCTAAAGAACATAAACCTTGGTAAAAAAAAAAAAAAAAAAAAACCTCTTAAATAAGTGAGTTAGGTAAAATAATTTATTTTAAAAGTGGGTGAATCACAAACTATCCCGTCCCTATTTATGACATGCAACCTCTAATATTTATTTTTTGAATTTAGTGCGGAAAGTTTTTCGAAGGCTAGTATTCTAAAGCAATTTATACCCGCCCCACTGTTCGCTATTTTGCGTTTACGTCATCAAACATCGCCGAAGCTAAGAGAGGAAGCCTGGACGGGAGGGAAAGTGGTGAAGTGAATTCGAAACATTCATTATGTGAGTAATTTGTCTTCGCAAATATTATTATATAATATTTCTGGAAGAAGCAATAGTTGTTAGCTGCACGTTTTAATGTCGTACTCATGTCATCCTGATATGTTCTGTTGTTGGTATTATATGCGATTTGTGTTTTCATATTCGCAACGAGAAGAAACAACTGAAATTTGTTAAGATATTCCACTTTCTGTAACGTTATAGTTTTAAAATATGTAAGTATAATTTTTAAAAACACGTTATTAAGCTAGCTACTATTTCTAGCGAAAACATTTATTTGATTCTAGAACAAACTAGCAATTAAGTTTTGTCCAACTTTGTTTAAACTAGCTGGCGAAAGTACGTGAATTAATACATTTGCCACTTTAAACCTGGCTAATATCATATTTTTTCATGATTTTTGCGATTCATGTTATACCCGTTGCTAATAACACATGTGATCCCTAGTGACGTTTGAATTTTGCAAGCTATGTCTCAGAAGAAAAGGCTATCGGGCACCCAAAGCTCTCAAAGAAGGACTTCCAGGGTAAGTGACTTAAAGCAATGTTCTCCGTAAAGAAATCCCCTCTGTAAGGCTCTGTGTAATCTACTCATTTTACATTTCAAGGCCATTCATCCAGTCATTTTGTTTTGATTTACATATACAAATATGATTTAAGAGTAATATTTGGTGTTTCTGAAGGAATGCAAAAAGCTCTTACAGTTGTCTTAACATGCATCCTTATTATTAATGTTGTTAATATATTGTAAGCTTTGCATTCATTCGAGTATGTTATATTTCTGAAAATGTTTAGTTATCTAGATCAATTGAACAAGTATTTTGCCATTGAACCCCCCTACTGCAACAATAGCCCCCAGAAGTGCTGGTAGATGAGGAGGAAGACGAAGATGTGGCTTTCAGTCAGCCGAGTTCCTCTCAAGCCCAAAAACGACTGGAGCGTCTCATGCCAGCTCAAGTGGACCAAAAAGTACTTCCATACCTCCTCCACTCCTTGCCTCCAAATCTCACACCCTATTTCCTAAAATTTTGAATGATTATGGATGTCTTTGTTAGAATGTTATAAGTCAATTTTGTCAAATTATAAAATATAGTCCCAGGATTGTCATTCTTGGCAGTAATTTTGTCTACCTTTTTTTTTGCAGATGGCTGAAGTTGTACAGTTTATTCTTATTAAAGACCAGAAGAAAGTGCCTATCAAGAGAATAGGTATGCTATTGAATTTAATAGCGAACGATTATAAAATAAAATGCTTTGGTTTAAGGCATTAAATCTTTTTATACCAATATAAGTATAAACAGGCCATTTTAATTTTAGGATAATTTAATTAAAAGGTCTTTCTTAGTAAAAGTCTAGACATTTTTTTGACATTTTTTTCTAGACATTGTCAAGCACGTCATCAGCAAGGAGTACAAGAATCTCTATGATGAGATCATGAAGAGGGTTAACCGAACGTTTGAACATGTAAGGGGATCCAGTGAGACTGATACTGATTTTATTTATTTTATGTGAAAGTATATATGACTTGTATGTTCATAAAGCTAGATTGAGCCTGTTGGTTACTTTTCCCTGTTGAAAGAGGGATTATATTTGTGGTGAAGAGGGAAGCACACTTATATGCTGGGGACATTCTCTATACAGTCTGTACCAGTTACTGTGGTATCTAAGTATACCTCATGTATGTAATTTGCGTATTTCATATTGTCAGATTCCTTTGGTATGTGATACATTCTCCATCAGGTGTTTGGACTGAAACTGGTGGAGATTGACACAAAGAATCACGTGTACATCCTGATAAACAAGCTGGAGAGTGTGCCTGGTGCGCCTGTCAACATGTGAGTCTGAGCTCTGCCTCTAGAGGGCATCTGGACATTTGGCACTGATATTAGCTGATTGTGTAAATTAACATTCTTAAGGAAAGCACATCAGTTACACTGCCTGTCCTCTCGTCCACCTGCATTGTTTTGAGTGTTTTTGCCTTTAAATATGGCAACAGAATATAAACAAATTGAGGTGAGTAGTGATACACAAGGGACAGTGTTGCAGTGCCGTTATAATAACAAAGAACAGCTGCTACACTAGCACATTTACAAAATAATTATGTCATACTTTAACCCATAGATTGCAGAATGAAGATCAAGATAAAATGTATATTTACTTGATCTAAATCCATTTCCCTAACCCTGAATTGTTTTGTTAGGAACATAATGAATCCATTTCCTGTGATGTTGGACACTGTCCATGGTGTGGGCTGTGCCAACTCCTTACCTCTCGGCGCGTCATTAACCTATACGAGGCCTGTGCTCATCTCTCCACTTTTTGTGTGTTGGGTTCAGGAGCCCGGGTAACCCCAAGACTGGCCTACTGTTTGTCATTCTGAGTGTCATCTTCATGAAGGGTGGTGTTGTCAAGGAGTGTAAGTGCCTTTTCTAATATGTGGAAATACACTGGGTATTTGCTTTTTAATCTCTGTGTTCACTGTAGTCGTTACAGTTAACACATGGGTTTGTGTTGATGATTTTGTTGTGTGCATCAAAAAGTCAGTGGGAAGGTGTGTACATGGTTTAGTGATTTAATTGCATGCATGCATGTGTGTGTCTGGCAGTTGATCTCTGTGGCTTGTCTCTTCTGTAGCTTTAATTTGGAACACATTGAAGAACCTCAGAGTGGATCAAGGGTAAGAATATGTTTTACCCTAACATGCTGTCATTGAATGATCGTTGCACTTCAGATTCAGATATGGGGACCGAAATCACGGGTTTTCATTTTGCCTCCCCTTAAAGGGAGAAGCATGAGGAATTCGGAGATGTAAAGAAGTTGGTTACAGATGAATTTGTCAAACAAAAGTGAGTCTAACGTATCAGTGAGTAAACAAATGTAATCCTTGAAGCTGCTCAGTCAAATATGTCACCCTTGCTCTACCCTTTATGCAATAAAAGTGTTTATGCTAAACAGAGTGGACACTTAGAGGTGGGTGCCTATATTATGGTAAGTGTCTTTGTGGTGTTGTGCTAAATCACTTTCACACCCCCCTTCTCTGGGTGCAAGTCCTCTGGCTCATTGTGTTAAGACATGTGGCTGGAGACCAGGAGGCCCTAGGTTCAAATCCCAGTCATGACCACTGGTGTGATCAGAGCGGGCTTCTCTCAGACCATAGATTGCCTGTTTATACCACACCAAAAAGTATCATGGGGTCAGGAAGTTAGTCAGGGTAAACAGTCCCTCACTGCATAATCACTGACACAACATTATTTTACATTTAACAAATCATGTATTTAAAAAAAATGTTTTGTAATAGCTTGTGTGTATATATAAATAGTCATCTCCCCTGTTTGGATGATTAGTCATGCTTTCTAAATAGCCACATTAATGTGTGTGTCAGGTACTTGGAGTTTGTGCGCATCCCTCACACTGAACCACAGGAACATGAGTTCCGTTGGGGACTACGGGCAGAAAAGGAGGTCTCAAAAATCAAACTGCTTGAGTTTGTGGGCCAGGTAAGACGAGCAGCCCATGGGGCCTTTTCCTCACAGGGACTTGGTTATTCAGTACAAGTCAAGAATCAGATTCATAATTGTCACAGTTTGAAAAGGCTTACATTTTGTACGCGTAAATCATTTAACTTAATGTTCTGTTTCCAGCTTCATGAGCAGGACCCCCAGTCCTGGACCCAGCAGTACAAAGAGGCAACGGCCAGTGAGGGGACAAGCTCTCAGAGGTAGTTGCTGTGTGAGAAAACCAAATCAGCAGACAAACTCAGTCACAACCCCTCTCACGTTGATGGCCTTCAGGTACCCTCAAGTTTCTGACTGTTAGGTCAGTCAGGTCCGATTAGTCAGTGCAGTCATAAAAAACATTTATACTTGAAATGCAATAAGCTTGACACCTGTAATAAATATGGTTACCTGATGGGGAGTAATGGTCTCAACCAGCGACGTTAATTTATTTTATAGCCGTTTGAAAGGACATAAACAAACAAAATATTCACAATCAATCAAACTGATGTTTTTAATTCCAGTTTTACGTGCAACATTGCTGTATTTCAAGAAAATAAATATACAATATTTTGACACAGTAAATGTCTCCCACTATGTCACCACATCCACTCCATACAACACTCTTACCATACCTTTAGGTTGACAGCCTGGATCCTAGAACCTCTCATGCTCAACAGAAACACTTCAAATATTAAAAAAAAAAAAAACAAATGGCAGGAGGGAAGAGTTTTACTTCAGGGGGCTATTATAGCCTATTAACTATGAATGACACAGCTTCGATGTTTCCAATGTTAGGGTTGAGCCGAGGAAAACCCAGCCGATTTGCCCGGCACAGGCACAGGCACAGGCACTGCTGTGCTATCCTGGTCGCAATCGGCAAACGTATCATTGCTAGTTAGTTTGTTGGCTAGCTCACCCAGACTAAACTCTTAAGTTCCATGTTGACGTGTTAAGTGAACCATTTCAGTTACATAAAACTAAAATTTATTTCGTGAATCTGGAGAAGGCCAAGTCAAGCACGAACAGTATGATCGTATTAAACTATTTTATCCAGACTACACTCATACGGTTAACAGTCTTATGGTAGGTTTTACAGCAAATCCATGTTGCTTTAGTGTGCCTTTACTGGTTGGGTAGTGACTGAATGTACTGTACCTTGGAACACTCTGCTGCCTTGGCTTCCCAAAGCCCAGTCCAAGTTACTTCCCTGAGTGTGGCTCATGTAGCATACAGTGCTGTTAAAAGGTGTGTCATGTTACTGGCTTGATTTATTTAGTTTAAAAACAAATAAAATTCCCTTTTGTTCAGCAGAAAGGTGCTCAACGCAGAGTCCTTCAGTGACCCCCCTCCTCCCTATAACTTATAACTTGTAACAGGTATAAGTAACATTTAGGAACAAAAATATTATGAAAGACGTATATAGGAATATACATTGTGTACTTGAAAAGTACCTTAGTCCATGGGAAGTCTGTAAAAAGGGATATGCATAACTGACCTATATCAAGAATAATCTGAGTAAAGTTAATGGGAGTACTCACTTTATAAAAATACAAAACTAATAAAGCTGATAAATATAAAACAAATTTTGGATTATGTTAAAATCTTTAACTAATTCCAATTAAGGGAGGTTTGGCTGAAACTTTTTTTAAACTCAAAATGTAAACAAATCTATAAATAAATCAACAGACGTAAACCTGTATTAACAGTAGCTCTAGTCAAAAATATTCTATGGAAACACTACTAAGATTACCCTTCAAGCAAAAGTGTATGACATCAGCTTTGGCCGTCAACGTGGATTTTAGCTTCAAGAGCAAGGGTTGAACTCTGTCAACCGATCAGTTATTTAATTCAGTAAGGTTATGTAAAACTGACCCTTTCCAACCCTCCAAACCCTTGGACTGACTCCTTAGTTTGTGTTTGAGCCCTAGTGTTCTAGTTCTGAAGTCCATTATATACATTTTTTTAAGAATTGGTGTTCTGCATATAATTGTCCTGCTCCTGAAAACATATTTAATCTAAGGTTAGCTGGGAATTAACAGCAGTGTATACATAAATATCGGTTTGGCCCAGCAATTCAACATGGTATCCCAAAATAAATCTATACCTAGATGACGATAATTTGTATAGAATCACAGCAGCTTCTACTACATAAATGTACATTTTATAGCAAGTAACATTTATAGTTGACAAAAGATTAAATTGTATTTATTTAATAGGGCCAAATTTGACATGCCCAATCTAGTACATGCATATCTATGAACCACTCAAACCCCCAGGTTAAGCATGTCAGGATCAGACCTAGTTAAGTTCACTCCCAGAGAGCCACAGTCATGACGGTTTTAGATGTATTCATGGAGGAATAACACAGACAGATAAAAAGTAGTCCTTCGAAACGGCGCTTCGTAATCCCTGGTCAATCTTCCACTCGGCTTGGAACATCTAAAACCGTCAGCCAGGATGGTGCCAGTACAGTACAGTACAGTACAAATAATCAAGTGGAAGGGACATTTCTCCTGCATTGCTTCCCTGCTACCCAAACAGGAGTGTTCAAAAGAACAGCACCTGAGACACATTAATGGGCACTCTGTCAGTGCGGCTGGGGGTTCAGGCGCTTTGCACAATGGATTATTCTGCTAATCCCTGACCACGGCTACAGCTCATCATTCTGCTCCTGGATCACGCTCTACACTTTTCTTTGGACTGCCCAAATACAACATGCCTGTAAACAGCTGACTTTATGGCTTCTAAAACATGATGCCGATTGAGGTCACATGGGTTCAGATATTCACACAGACCTACGATATAGCAACAACAACATAGATTACCATAATCGAACAAATTAAAATGACCCCAGAAGTAAAAATGCTTAAGTGTCCAAAGAAATAAGATGTGAAGACTTCCCAATCATTCCATCCATTCCTTCCATCTTCCCAAAGGTCCGTTATTTCTTCATACGTGTTCTGGAACGGTTAGTAGAGCCTCCTCAGAGTCTCGGGTCACGTCGACATTCTGCAGCAACCGGGACAATTTTGGGGGGGAAATGTAATTCAATGCACCAGGATTCAAGAGCAGCTTCATCTAGTGTGGGGGACTGGCAACTCCAGTCGTCTGGGGCCTCAGGATGTCCCATTTAATTACTTCATTAATATCATAATTTGAATATGACAACCAATCTGCTTGTGCTTGACTATAAACTTGTTCTTAATCAAAGTTTAATTTAACAGCCTATAGCTCTACGAACAAAATTTTGTGCAAAAAAAAAAAAAAAACATTAAAAAAATGTAAAAGGCAGCATGCAACGTACATGCTATTTGAAAACCGTTAGACCACACACACACACACACACACACACACACACTTACTTCAGCAGTCTTTAGTAAGCACAGTCCTCCACTCAATGGGGAATATTGGTCTGGTATATCTGATTCATATTATGAAGTTTGCATTGCACTCTGACCTTGTTTTGACTAAGTGTCCTATCTGCTAAAGATTAGGAAACATGAATCAATGCTGCAACCATTCCCCCTTACCCCAGTCTCTCTACACTAAATTTACCGACACTGCACAGAGCCACAAGACACTCAACATTGCAATGCATAGTAGGTTATACATGCAAATGTCTGACACTTTCATATACTGACTAGCTAGAAGAATGTGCATCAGACGATATTTGAGTCGAAAAGATCCGATATTAAAAACCCTATATTACATTCTATATTCCTGACATTCTTCCCAAAAGTCTAACATCAAATGATATTGTTTAATTAGGCACAAGAGTCCCACAGAGACATCTGAATGGATTGCTTTGTGCTTCTACTGTTATTTACTCAGATAACAGTAAGTAATTGCTCTGACAGAAAAACATGTTGACTGCCATTTTGTTTTGAACCTGTAGAATTATGAATGAGATGTTAATTTCCACTGCATATTAAGGGTATTTACCAATAGCTCTCAAGTGAAAGTCAGTTAGAATGTTGGCACAGCCTGCCAGCCTGTGTGTACCACTGTGTCTTGGGTCTTGGGTCAGTTTAGCAACACATGCAATTAGGCTGCCAGAAGTCCAGAAAAACGCTGGTTACCTTGCATGTAAACTGAGCGCATGTCTAATGTGTACTCTGTACCAAGGTGGCAGTGTGTCTATGAGTCAGTGTGTCTGCAGCAGGGTTACCTGCAGACTGTCTGCAGTCTGACCCAGGTCCTGTAGACAGGGTGTTTTGGTGGGCCTGGGACTGGCCAGTGGAAAGGCCCGCCTGTGACGGTACAGGGGCGCCTCGCTGGCCTGGGCCACCTGATTCAACCCCCGCGGGAGGGAGGTTGTGCAAGGAGGGCAGATGGACAAGGAAGGAAAAAAAAAAATAAAACGGGGGGAGGAAGGAATAAAGCCAATAAGAGAAATTGAAGAATGAAAGGGGAGGAGACAACGGGGGAAACCAAAGAGGGAAAAGAAGAGAAGGAATTTGATGAAGAGGCGATTGTGGAGGAGTGTTTGAATAATGACGAATATTTAAAGAGAAGGGATATGTCGAAATAGAGAAGTGAGAATAAAACCGAGGAAGAAGTGGCGATTCCAAGTGGAAAAATCTTAAGTTCTCGGTCTGAGATACCCTAGAAAGGTACCCCAGTCAAATCGCACAGATGTTGTGTCTTGTTCTAACGTTTTAGCATTTAAATTACCTTTAAAAAGTGTACAAACGATCCCTAACACAACACATTTCACTCTACCACAAATGCCCTTGGATATGTTTGTCATCTAATAGAAAAGCCACAGGCATCAAGTCCTCTAGCATATCCCCATTTGCATTGTCAGGCAATCACACAATACACGAGGAGACAAGCAAGCCATTCCTGCTCTATAAATGCAACACTCAGATACCACAACAGGGTGAAAGCACTTACTTATGGTCACATCTGCATTCTTAAAACAGACTCATAACCACAGAACTGATGACTGGTAATATATTAAAAGTCATATTTTCGTATTTGTGCACGTAGATCATAGAGAAAAAGTGGTTTTAAACCCGAGAATCCATAGGTATTGTTACAATTTGCAAAGAATATGAGGTCCAAATATTGGACAAGAATGTTTCTGGGCTTTAATTAACTTGATTAAAAACCATCAAGAGATACAACCATGTCTCTTTGGATATTAAAACAAGTTCTTCTCAAGACTTCAATATCACTGTTTGTCATACAAACTCTTCATTATAACAACGCAAATATCTTAATCATTCTTAATCTAGTGACTATTTCTCAGAGGTCCATGAGCAGCTATAACAGTCCTTTGTAATTTACTAAAGTTAACACTCTTTAGATTTTACTGCCATATAATTATAATTGGATATAAAGGTAAACACAAAATAGGTTGTCATATTTTAAACTAATTGATGTTTTCAAATTGTTCACCATTTTACCAACCTCGATATCCGGTTCTGAGGGTGGGCGGTTCTCCTGCTAGCGCTACATTACCTTATTTGCTAAGGCTAATTTGGTAGTATACACATAGCAATAGCATAGCAACTTTCTTTGAATACTGGTCTTACCATAGGCCTGTCTCTGTGTGTATTGACTGCTTCAACGTTCAGGAAAAAGGACTCCACTTTACAGCCTGTAACAGAGAAAGCTACCTTGGTAAAAGACTAGAGGAACAGTGCCCCAGTTAGGCATCACCAATATGCATGGGCCTGAAAAACTCAGGTTTGTAGAATGACTGACCGTAGGCGACTGGGGTGAGTTTCAGCACTGTGTGGAGAGGACACTTCAGGTAGGGCAGCTCTTCTGAAAAGAGAGAAGAGAACTTGCATTGCTCTCAACGGAATGAAAAGTCACACTTCGAAAATTGTGCAATGGGAAATACTATGTAGTAACAGCAAAAATTCCCTCCATCTGGAGAGTTCTGCCCTCTCTACCTGAACTCTTGTCTAGGAAGTAGGCCAGCAGGCAGCGCATGACAGCCTGGTGACAGATGACCAGCACGTTCTCCTGCCTCTCCAGCTCCATAATCACCGGCTCCAGCCGCTGCACCAGGTCTTCATAGGACTGGAGGAGAGTGGGACACAGGGACAGGGACCGCGTAGGAGAAACCGACACTGGAAAAACTGACACTCAAGAACACCGCCTCTGCACGGCATGCACTCATCACACTACCGCAGGACATTGGGAAAGAATCCAGCCGTGTGCTCGGATGCACTGTGCCGTTAATGGTGTTTAGGCCCTTACCTCGCCCTTGGGGTAACGATAGCGATATTTGTCTTGATCTCTCAGGGCAAACTCCTCCGTGTAGTGCTCCTGAATCTCCTCGTATGTCATCTCTTCGCACACTCCCTGTGGAACCACCAGAGAGATGTGTTTCCCACTGTAAGGGTGGCACTTGGTACGCACGCCAAAAAAAAACTCACTGCATCAATTTCGTTGAGTGCCTTCCACTGTTCGTACGGTACGCCTAGTGCCTCTGCCGTCTGTATAGTCCTCTTCATGTGACTTGTCCACACCTTGAGGTCGTGGATGGACTGGTTCCTGATGAAGTTTCCCAAGGCATTGGCAAACTGGCAAGAGGCAGGGATGAAACATGCTCAGTGCACAAAGTGAGCGCCAGAGCTGGCTCTGTGACACTAAGAGAGGGAGAATGATTCACCGTAGAGAAAGCACTCTTTAGTAACCGTGGCGACAGTCCAGGTCTCCATTATTCATGGCCCACCCGCATTCTCACCTGACTGCCTCGCGGGGAGAGGCCAGAGTCTCCACCGATGCGGCCCAGCAGGTTGAGCTCGCTCTCTCCGTGCCGGCTCAGGTAGATTGAGCGGGGCGTTACGTGAATGTTCATCAGGTAGTACACGATGCGACTCTGGATGTGGTCCAGGACCTGGTTCACCAGATAGCGGCTGCCCACATTAAAGATCTTGATGTAGGACAGGTTTCTGCATGGGAAATGGAGACGGTGCATGTTGTCAATACATGCAAAGGAACTTCCAATCAGCTGCGGTGATAATTCTCTGTATTTAACACTCTTTCCCACATGCATCACCTGTCGATTTCGTCATCCAGGGGAACGTAAGTGACCTTGTAGCACTCAATCCTTTTCAGGAAGTCCTCCACAGCCTCCTCCTTATCACAGTCCGTATAGTCTGGGCTGCTGAGCTTCACTTGCTACCACCAAACAACATAGAGCAATTGAGGACAAACTATGTCTGTCTAACACAATAATGGAGCGGTAAAATTGAACGGTTGCATTTATTTACCAAAATATTTTCCGCAATGATGTCTGGATCGTCACACAATGACTCAACGAAGAAAACCTACAGCACAAAATGGAAGAGCAAGACAACAGAAAAGAACTGGTCTTGTAGTACTTTGTCATTATCCAGAAATGTATGGATTTTTGCTCTGTTACAAAATTCCTGAAGTGAGGTGCTGAGCTGTGGCTCTAATGATGGAAGTTTTTAAGTAAAGACAGGAAATGTAGGTTCTCTCCTAGCACTCTTTGAAGGACTAATTGGCGCACACCTGTAAACATACCTTGTAGCCATTATCCTTGGCGAAATTGAGGATAACTTCCCTGCGCTCACGTGTAGTGTTGGTTGCGTCAAACACCTACAGGATCAGATTGCCCATCAAAGGCAGGCTCAAGCTACAGGCCTTTTAAATAGCAAGCCCCACAAATTATTCAAAATGACGACAAATTACTTTCATTTTTCAAACTTGATTAGTTTAAATTTCAGAGAGAAAATCCCTGGCTTGGCTATACCGAAACCGCGTGGAACAGCCTAAACCAATATGGATGGAAAAAACGTCAATGTGGTGAACTGACCAACATCAGCTTAGATGATGCACTGCAGGTACATGTGGTATAGGCCAGGAACAGGACAGGATGACCCGCTTCCTCCGACTCACCGCCACTTGGCCCTGCTCCTGAGTGAAGTAGATGCTGACGTCCTTCAAAGCAGCAATAGCACAGGCCCTGAACATGCATGAAAAGAACACAGTCAAGACAAAGCATGTCCTCCATAGTAGCAGTGTCTGCAGATCCCCACTCCATCTTGCCTCATAATCTTTTTGTTGAAATCATTATTTGGGTTAGAAATAATCCCGCTTGGTGTTCCCAGATGTAAATCAAATGCTAATTGAGAGGTAGCTTGCCCAACCCTGCATTAGTGATCATTACTTAAGTCAAACTACTGCAGGCTCAAAAAACAATGTAAACCGCAACCAAACCATGTCATTTTATAATTCTAATCAAAATTATTACACTGAATTCCAACTGAACACAAAGGGAGACTGTGCCACGCGTCCGTCTCGGGAACGCCCACCAGCACCGGCTGAGGATTACGCTAATTGTGAACAGCATTTATGGACCTGTGATCCCTCAGTAGGTGCTGGAAGTCGGGAGAGGAGATGGCGAGATGACGGTGTCCGAGAAGCAGGGAGAGCGAGAGTTGGCGCCCACAAAACGTTACGGAAGAATTTCCATTTGAATTGTTAATTTCGGTATTCTGTTAGTTTGTCATTTTAGTTTGTTGTGTTTGGGGTGAACCCGTGAGGGGGATCCTTGAATAGCGTTTTTGTTGTTTCTTTTGTTTGTAAAATAAAACCGGCAAGAAAGCCGAGAACCCGGAAGTGAATTCGAGATTTATTCCGAACCAAGCACGTCGGCGTGCTACAGAGACAATTAAAATACTTCACATATACTATAAAAGGAGACTACACACTTCAAGGCCACATCATTCTTTGGCTTTTTAAGGTCTGTGATTTTCCTTACTTGCGAATCTTCATGGCCTCTTTGTTGTCAGGATGGAAGAATTCAAAGTTCTTGTAGGACTGGACTGCATCCCTGCGGTACTGACCCACGTTGAACACTGGTGAAAGAAAGAGAGTCAGCCCTGACATAAAAACCCATCTCCACCCACCCACCTGCTGCCCTAAAGGCCTTTCAACCAGGCAGTGAAGTCTCTAGCTTCAGAGCAGACCATGTGCCTTCATTTATGATCAACATTCAGTTAGTAGGAAACTAACTGATTATCTGAATGGTGTAGTGGTTGAAGCGCTGAGATGTAATCCTGACGGTGGTGATTTTCAAACTTCGGATCAGCAATTACAGTTTTAGCTTGTCTCAGTGAAGTCCAGAGCCAGATAAAGTGTATCGCTGCAAGTCACCTTGGATACAGAGCGTCAGCCCCAAGTAATGCTGTGTTAATAATTGACCCAGTGCTGCAGAAGGACAGGCTGACCTTTAGTGGGGACCCCTATCCAGTTGAGGTAGCGAGTGAGCTTCTTCGAGATGTATGTCTTCCCACGGGCTGGTAGTCCCACCAATACAATCATGGTGGGGGAGTTGGTGAACTGGGGCACCGTGGCTGCAACACACAAAACACTTCCATCACCACATGCTGAGGAAATTGCTTCTTCAGCGGTATTACGCCAATTAACATATACCGATACAAACCGTATTCGGTGAGAAATTCACCTTTATTGTGACAATCGACCCGAATACAAATTTCAAAGAGGCAATTAATAAACACTGATATAAACTTTGAAAAATGTATGTTTTATCCTAAAATCAGGAAACTGGAGTAAAAGTGTGCTTAAGAGCTTCAGTTAGATCCATTCATTCAATTTACATTGCCTTTAACTTGTTAACTTTGGGCGCTTTCTGCCTCCAGAATAAATAATTATTTCTTCAATATAAGGGCGACCCGCAGGGTTGTTACAATCAATACCAGTTTACCAGTTCATAAGACAGGACCTGTTGGCCACCAACCAGCTAACTACCCAACTTTGTATTCTCCCTTCAGCTGTGGGATGTAGTGAGAGGAGCTGATCAAAACCAGCTGCTTTGATATACAAATAATGAGTTTGTAAAGCGCTGCATTTCTGGGAAGACCACAGTCGTGTTAAGGATGTGACTGCAGGTTATGCACTTTCAGACAACAGGTTCTTGGGACAATACCTAGAAAAAAGTGGACAAAATCAGCGAACCATTGGAACCTGAAACTCTAATAACTACATTTGACACCACCATAACATACGTTTAAAGCTGATCCATAACCAGAAGAACCTGACAAGTCACCTGCCAGCAGGCTGGCATGATGAGTTGAGGTTAGGAGGAGACAAGGCGTCCATGGCAACGTCAGGACTAGTGCCACCTCAGTGAGCCTGGCAACAGACACCACAGTCACCGGTGCACATAAAATGCCCCATCACCATCACAAACACCCAACCTCCTCCTGAGACTCGCCCGCCTCACTGAGCGAGTTGTGAGGGAGTAGAGAGAGCCTCTTATCCAGAGAGCTACACTGAAGTCCTTGTTAGTCATGGACAGTAGTCATCCAGGCCAGGGGTTCTCAAACCTTTTTTTGTTGACGGATACTTTTTCACACGCATGCTTAATCGTGGACCCCCTACTGAGAAACTGACTGACAAAAGTGTATAAAATGTTCTTAGTTTGCGGACCCCCTGGGCAGTCTCTAACGGACCCCAGTTTGAGAACCTCTGATCCAGGCCGATTGCCAATAGTCTTACCACTTTCAATGAAGCTAGTTTAACCCATTCTTAAAAGGTACTTTAATAACAACACATTTGTAATCTGCACCTGGTTAAAATACAAAACGTTTGCTACTAGCAGTAAAACTCCTGCACAACAGTGATACATCATTTGACATAAGCTGACAAAGTAGAAGGCTTTTAAACCAAAGCGAGAGACAGACAGAAAGACAGTCCTCCTTGGGTAAAACTGCACTCACACCCTCTCCTCTGGCTTAACTGGCTGCTCATCCATGGAACCCACATCTTCTGGAGGGGCGTGTGGGTTAGTTGCGCCTGCTTCTCAGACATTTTTGATCCAGATGCTAGCAGCTGAGAGTGTGAGTGGAGTATGTGTTGCCCAGTGCAGCCGTATGAGGGTTGGCAAGGACAAAAAGAGAGGCGCAGTTGTGCTTGGTTGAGCGACTCTTGATTTGATCACCTGACTGCTGCTGGGGAGCAGGAGGCGGGAAAGGGAGGAGGAGGCTGGCATGATGACAGGGGGTGGGGTGAGGGGTGGAGACCCCGCCTCCTCTCAAAGGCCTTTGGGAGGACCCACAACACTTCTGTCACTCCAAACAAGAGATTAACCGTGACGAGACTTTGAAGGTAGCTGTTGTGCTTTCAGCTTTCAGCGATAACTGGATAATGTCTCTTCAGTTTGCATACAACTACTAGTCTAATGCATCTTTGCAACTCCCTCAAGAGTTTCCTTCTTCGCTGGAAACCTTGCTGGCACACTAGCTTAAAAAGCCTGTCAGAGGACCCTACACAAAAGTCAAACCTTTTCCCATCAAAATGTATCTACAGAAGGTTTCAAATAATTACAAATGCTACACAAACTGCAGACTGGTAAACCATCACCGGCAGTATACGATTCATACCTTAGACATCCTACACCATTTATATGCAGTGCCTATTAACCACCAGGTGGCAGAGAGTCAACTTCTTATAACTGATTAGAACTGCAAACAAGTTACAGGTGGTAGGGTGTTTAATTAGCTCCATGTATCATTGAACTCTAAACACACAGGTCCCAGCTAATCCTCTGAGTAAGATTACTTTTTAATACATCAAACAATAAAGCTCATTCTACACAACCTATACAGGTTGGTCACATGTAGACAGACCATGCAAGTTTTAAATCTAGAAGCACTCTTCTAGATTTTATACCATTTACATATCTCTCCCCACAAAGCCAATTTTTACCACGACAACCAGGCTGAAATATTTGTATCAATAGAAACCTTAGAAAGCAATTTCCAGCGCTCGCCTAAGCACAGAATAAGCACAGTGTATTTCACAGTTTCCAATTCCGCTCTTGTCATATGCTGATTTTGACAGGGAGAACACAGCAAGTTCACACAACATTGTATAAAAGCACTCAGATGCTTTTACACACTTCCAGGCACAATAACTTGCACATTGTTCAATTTATATTTATGGTTTTACCATCTTAGGCTGCTTTGTTATCAATAAAGACTTGCTGATATTCAAGGAAAACAAGTCTTACAGATTACACTGGTCAAAGGGTGGTTTCTCTGCCTCCAACACAACATCAGACAGCTGAACTGGATCCTAAAATAGCACAGAGAATATGCCCAGTCAAAGGTGTTGCCAGTTAGCAATTCCTGGGAACTAGGAATCAACCATTAAGGTTTAAATTTGTTAAGAAAGGCATTGCATAGTGGAAAATGCTTCCATCATCAGTTTCATACAAATTATGAAAATGATGTACTTTATATGAATTATGAATATACACTATATGGACAAAAGTATTGGGACACCTACACATTACACCTACAGGAGCTTTTATGACATCCCATTCTAAATCCACAGGCATTAATATCAAGTTTGCAGCTATAACAGCTTCCACTCTTCTGGGAAGGCTTTCTACAAGATTTTGGAGTGTGTCTGTTGGAATTTTTGCCAATTCTTCCAGAAGAGCTTTTGTGAGGTCAGACACTGATGTTGGATGAGAAGGCCTGGCTCGCAATCTCTGTTCTAGTTCATCCCAAGCCGCTCAACCATGGAAACCCATGCCATGAAGCTCCCGGTTTTTGTGCTGATGTTAATGCCAGAGGAGGTTTGGAATGCTGCCGTTATTGAGTCAGCAGAGCGTTGGCGACTTTTACACACTATGCGCCTCAGCACTCAGCGACCCCGTTCTGTCACTTTACGTGGTCTGCCACTTTGTGGCTGAGTTGCTATGGTTCCTAAACGCCTCCACTTTGCAATACCACTTACAGTTGATCGTGGAATATCTAGGAGGGAAGAAATTTCACAAACTGACTTGTTGCAACGGTGGCATCCTATTCCTAGCACGCTCGAATTCAGTCATCTCTTTAGAACAACCCATTCTTACACAAATGTTTGTAAAGGCAGACTGCATGGCTAGGTGCTTGATTTTATTCACCCGTGGCATTGGGACTGAATGAAACACCTGAATTCAATGATTAAGAGGTGTGGCCCAATACTTTTGCCCATATAGTGTATATGAGTATTTTCTTATATTAGAACTTACTTTTACCTAAGTGAGGATACTGCTGTATTAACAGTTACAGCCATTCCTTGCAGGTATTTTCACAAGGGAATGCACACTTAAAATAATATAGTTGTTTTCTTTTGTTAGCAGACCACAACCCAATACATTGTCACTTTTTATTCATTACAATGTCACCACTGCCCACTACAATGTCACCGTAACCCTTCGCCCAGACTGGACGGCTATTAGTTCAGCACAGAACTTTGACAAGTTTGAGACAATGGAATGGCAAAAAAAAAATTTGTTTCCATCATACACATTTGCACACTACTTTCAGGCAGCAAAAAAGCACAAGTGACAGGGCCCCCAAGGTTAAATATTTATGTTCCAATGAAAAGTTTTGCATCCCCTCAAAACCAGTAAATAAAAACAGCAGACTCTGTTAATCCTAAATCGTACACAATCGTACTCTGGGACAAGTTTTAAGTGCAAACGGTAGGATTTTAAAACCAATAGGATCAAAGATGTGGACCACAGAAACCAATTAGGCAAATGACCCAGACATGGAAGGTACCGACTATTACTCTGCTGTTCAAATGCAAACAATATACACTACATGCTAAATACTAGCCACACCCAGAGCAACTTAAAAGCCAATTTACAACAATGGCCATGGTTATCTGTTCAATCTGGTCCCTGGGGTCAGGCTCCTTCCCCCCAGGGGTTCAGGCTTTTAATCTGAGAGTAGGCAGACATTCTCTAGACTGGCACTCCTGCCAATGGAGCCAGCTGGGGTATGTTGTTCAAAATCTTATCAAATAAAAAGAAGTCCTCATTAAAGCTTTCCTGAAACCTTGGATTTATTCTGCAAAGCAATTCCGCTTGTGCTCTCCTATGCAGCACATAGGCTAATGTGAGGTTCTGAGAATACATTTAAAGTTTTCTTAACCTGGGGCCCACTGTGTATTATGGTTGTTGTACTAACCTACTTAAATTCTTTTCTACTCAGTTAATTGAAAAATGGCCCAAGAATTACCTGCTTTTAGTTTTTTTTCTGACAAGCATGTTGTCATAGTCATGTAAAAAGAAGCACTGGAGTTCTTTATATATACTAGCAGGATTGCCAGTCTAGAGAATGTCTGCCTACTCTCAGACTAAAAGCCTGAACTGGCTTTTAAGTTGCTCTAGTTGTTGCCAGTATTTTGCATGTAGTGTATATTGTTTGCATTTGAACAGTAGAGTAATAGTCAGTACCTTCTATGTCTAACAGACACGCACACATTTTATTAAAATATACTTTTAGAAAATTCAAAATACATGCTTAATAGGGACCAATTAGCAGTTCAATTAATTATATTTTCCATTTTCTTTTATTTCCAATTTAAGGACAAAAACACACAAAGTTTTTTTAATGGTACTACTTTGTCTTATTACTTTCACAGGAAAATCAACTATAAAATTTGTTCCAAAATGCTTACAGTAGGTAACTGTCAAAACACATTATATCCAGATCACATATTCAATAAACAACTTAATAAATTCCCAATGAGATTGATTGGACAAATTACAATATACACATTGGGCCTCCAGGACCAGATACTGTTCAAAGGAGACCAACACAAGAACCTAATGACAGCAAATAACAAATAACAAAACAACAAATTAAGGAAGTATGCATTCTTAACAAGCCCATATAAGTACTTTTTTTAAAATAAAATGACAGGTTTCTTCTCAAGCAGAACCTGTCCACTACTCATAGGCAGCCTGAGATGCCAGTTCAGAAACACATTTGGGAAAGATAAGTTTTAGATCAGCAAGATCCTTAATAAAACGAAAAATTGCTAATCTCACCATCATGAAAACGACATATGCAAAACTTGTCTCCAGCTGAACTTTAAAGATGGATGCCAGCAGCTCAGTATAACCAGCCCGAGTTGCATCATTATATAGCAGTACAGCAGCAGGTGAGACACACATTTAGTGCCGTTATAATTTAGTTATATCATTACAATACTGGAATAATATTTCCAGATTGCTCAAATTTTAAATACCTCCATTGTTCTTTTTTCCTTCAGTTTACCTTTAAACAATGGCCTGGTTAAGCAGAAACAGAAGCAGAATTTAGCAATTCACCAAGGCTTTGGGGCAGTAGTACTCAATCCTGGTTTTTGAACAGCCCTTTAATACTGGTTCTTCTCACTCAGGATTGATTGAGTTAACTACATTTTTAAAATTTTAATAAAAATAAAATTTGCCTTTAAAATTAGTACCACAAAATGAATGGGTTGATTACACCTCAGAAAATGGTATTTAAAAGATAAATGTTTTACTTTTTAAAAATGGATCTAGGTACAGATAAAAAAACCTAACAAGAGCATAAGAGTTTCTAATTACTTTCTTTTCACACATTATCACGTTTGTCATTAAAAACAGAAAGCAGATAAAGCTGCAGCTTAAGCAAACTTTCAATTGACACCTTCATAAAACCTAATTAATTAATTAAAAATCCCCACATATTTACCTCATTGTTTAAGATCGTGAATATTATTATTGTTGTTGTCATTACTATTAGTAGTATAAATAGTAAAAACATAAAATAAGATAAAGAAGCAGATAAGGATAAGCTAAATCAAGATCTTAATTTCCTGAAGTCATGATCCCCTCACCTACGCTTTCGCATCTAGTCCTTTTCCTGAATATTTTCTTGTGGGCTTCCATTATCACACAAAATCGACTTGCACACCCAGAAGAACGAGGAAGTGTTTATTCACAGACAGCCTTGCGACGTTTAATGGCAGCATGCCGTAGATTAGCTAACGTCTCATCGCAACCCATTCGTCCACAGCCCATTCCCAGGCGCACACATGCCTCGATATATGATATCAGCAGCCTACCCGTGTCCTTTAATAATTGCCAAGTTCACACAAGACATACATAGAGCACTGCCCGTGAATGGCTGGAACGAAGGTCATTAAGGAATTAACGTTTAAGTAGACAGGCGTCCAAGCCCATATTAATTTAATCAGGGCGTTCATTGTAAATCTTATTTAAAATTAACTAATTAAATTTCAAAACCTTACAAGTACGTCACAAGTGCGTTAACAAAAAAAAAAAAGAAAACGCTTTCGATTAATTTGGATACTAATAGAAAATATCCTTTAAATGATCGGTGAGGGGGGCGGGGGGGCGTGGGGGGGGGGTCGGGGGGGTGTGGGGGGGGGTGG
>JAOYSI010018566.1:0-23027 GCA_025775065.1 Hiodon alosoides
CCCCCCCCCCCCCCCCCCCCCCCCCCCCCCCCCCCCCCCCCCCCCCCCCCCCCCCCCCCCCCCCCACCCCCACCACCGAGCAGCCGCAAGCAGGAGGAGACAGACAGCACCCCCTACTTCCTGGAGGGCCACAGCCCATTTAGGCTGCCCAAGTAATGCCAGAGCTGCACCCTGAACACATTCTACACACCAAGGCAAAGCGACTACTCTAAATACTCAAACCACCCTAAAGACCATCATTGTTCTTCCATCAAGAATTGCATTACAGGTGTAATTTTCAGTTCCTGCATTAGGGGTCTAACTGGAACCTAACCTTCTTCAACAACCAATACTATCACTAGAGGCTATGTGCCCACTGCAATTTTTTTGTTAACCCTTTAACTACCAGAACTGAAAACAACTTGCAGACAATCTTGTTACTGCCATGAAAATGATTTGTGGGGCTGATGTAAGTGGAGTGTTAGAAAATGAGGTTGAGAGCAATTTCAGCTCCCTCCACAGCCCACCCGGGCCCCCACCCACTACCTAGACTTGCAGGTTAGACACATGCAGACCTAAACAATCATCTCGGGTCGTTTCTTGTTGACATAAATGGAATGCCTGGAAAAATGACTGTTTGTTGCTGTATGACAGTTTAGCAGACTGTCCATTAGCTGCCCCACGGACGGACCTCATTCACACATATTCATGCACTGCTTACTTAAAACATAGCTAAATCAAACTTAACCTTTCCTAGCCAATCTTGTCGTGTTCAACTAGAGAGACGGACTAATTTGTCCTTAGGAATTCAATAGCCATCAGCTACAATGCATTACCTTCCACCCTGTGCGTTATGTGTACCAAAGAATGGCGCACAACTTATCCTCCAGCTCACTGAAACCCTACCGTATCCTCCTGTTCATTCCTCATCATGTGTCATACATCATATATCGGATTAGCAGAAATAATGATAATAAACTTTTGGGAGACATGGGGTTATGCTTGTTTTGCATGGAAGGCTTTGCGCACACAGAGAGATCTGATGCACAGATGATGTCATTAACAAACACTGAGGTTCATCCTTAACTGGGTAACTTTACACACAGGGAAGATCTACAGACAGGAGATGCAGAATAGGAAGAGAAAAATCCTCAAGTGATTTCAGGGAGCAGCATCATTGATTATGGAGACAAAGTGACAGCTCCACACAAACACATCCGTCATTCACAACGGTAATGTGTCACACAGCGGTCACTTTGATGGGAGGGGTGGGCGTGGCCATATGCTCTTCATTCTCTCAAGATCCAGTAACAAAAAAAACCACAGACTCCGCAAGGACATGGCCTTTTCCTTTCACAGAACCGCCGCCATCTCTGCGAGGGGACGAGTGGGGCGGGGATGAGATGATCAGTCACTCCTGGGAAATGGCAAGGGGATGCTCCATCCCTGCTCCATCTCACAGACAGACCTCAGTATTTTACCTGCACTCATCACCGGTGGGTGTGGTCCTGCGTGAAAACACCAATGCATCCATCAGTGTTACAGGTTGCCTATGTGTACATTCACCCAGAGGGCAAGAGGAATTAAGTTTCTGCAAGATGATGCCTATGACGACCGAAACTGGGGTTTATCCTGTGATCAGAAGACATTCGTATCCAATGGAATAACAGGGTGATGGCCAGGGGGATTACACAGAGAGGAACCTGCTGCTTTACCACATCAGCGTGGCTGGCTCTTCTGTCTGCTGTTAAAAGCAAGAAATGTCACCTCCCCGGCTCTTGTCTTCCCCAGCATTCTGGGTAACAGGCACGCACACACACACACACTCCGAAGACCCCCCGAGGATATAGTACTCTCCTTCCCGAACAACAGATGGCTCTCAGCTTTACCGCAGGGCAATTCGTTTAGATGGGGAGCGTAGTCGGCCAATGAGTGACATCCTCACTCTGTTGCCCGCATCCGCATCTGTTCCGTTACCTTGGGATGGATTTGGCTCAACAAAGGCTGCGCCATGCAAAAACAGCCACAAATGTGCAGAAGAGACTGCAATCTGTGCCTCTACCCGCAGTTCTGAGCCTTCAGCGGGGTTGGGCCTGTGGGATACAGCCCTCCACCGGGTTTGTCCAGGGGTGATCACTCACACCACCCCTACTGATCAACAACACGGCTGATTTTCCCACATCTCTGTATTAATTCAGATGCTCATTACAGCCAATGCACATTGTCTTCCCCAGCTGCACAGCTTCGGAGAGAGGTTGCAGACTGTTCTGCTTGGCGGTGTCCGCCAACGGTCAGGCATAGCACATGATCACATGTGAGCCCGAGCCCTCCTTTTTTGGCTCTGTAGCATGTAGCTGTACATAAGTTGCTCCATGCATAAGTTTTTATTCTATCTATTTTTGTCTACGGTTTTCTCTGTGTGTGCGTGCATGTGTGAGGAACTGCCACACTACTCGGACCAATCAAAGTGACCGATGTGAGGCGTGTCTGATAAGTACTGGCCTTAACATGCCCGTTAGCGGTGCCAGAGTGCCTGTTCTCCATGCGCCTCTGAAGCAGATTCTCTCATTGTGTGTGCGGCCCAGTGGAGCGGTTCATAACACCTCCCCGGGGGCCGAGCGGCTTGACCTCCCCCCACCCTGGCGAGTGGAGAGAACAGGGAGACCGAGGACACTGTGGAAGCGAACCGCCCCCTTTACCATCAACATCACACTGCAGCGAGCAAGCCTGCATTTAAGTGATTCTACCCTTTCCACCCCAGCTGAAATCTGGATGGGCAGTCGCCAGGCATTTATAACTGCTCATCACTTAACCAACAATTACGACACACTATTGTTAAAAGCATCGACCGACACGGTTCAAGTTTAACTTCTTACACCGCCCTCTCAAAATGGGAACACTTAAACAAACAGATGACAAATGCAGAGGGCATTACAACCACTCGAGGAACAATTTGAGTGTGCTACCCTCATGATACCCCAAGTCTTCCCAGACTGATGCAACCAAATGATGAATGTGCTCTAACAAAGACAAAGACAAAACGAGTGGGAAAGATTCATTTGACATGGCAAATGTATCTGGCGGGGTGTATGTGTGTGTGTGTGTGTATGCGCAACAGATTTAACCACTTCCCGACGTTCCAAAAATGTTAAGAAATTTCCCAGGTCCCAGGTTCCTTTGCCTTTAAAAGTTTGTCTCTTCGACTCAGGTGAACATATGCACTTGTAAACTTTTAGAACAGAGCAACAATAAAACGAACCAAAACAAACAAAACAAAAAACATAGCTGCCAAGAGTCATTGTTTTAATGTAAGGGTCTATATGTTCCCCGCCCGTGCATTGCTGATGTCTGCACCTATCGAAACGGGCAGTGCCTTATCTCAGAAATTAAGCTCTCAGTAAGGAAGAGAGGCTGTGTGCCACACACTGGCAGAGGGTGCCTCACCACCCTTATGTAATGAAACAATACAGTGTTGTTACTGTCACGTATACCTCCAGGTCACCACTTAAACACAGCACTTACGTACAGAACATCCTGAGCTCGGCATTCGGTGGACGGCGACAGCACGCATCCAGCCTAAACTTTCGCCCTCGACAAATCGCATATCCATGTAGCTCCCACCACGGCAACATGTCAATACACCTACATACATGAAACACGCATGTAGGAGTAGAGCTTTCCTGGTCAGCAGCATTCGGGCACTCTGGGCGCATCCCGCAGTCCAAACGGAACTGTCCCAATCGCGGCCCGATCGCTCGGCCCAGGTGCCTCTCGCACACAACTCAAACTGCCACGCGTTGAGCTGACAGAGCGGGCCTACGCTGGTCTCCTCCAGCGCCTCCGCGCGCTACCTGCACCCCCCCCCCCCCCTCTGTCCGTCACTGCCGCTCGGTCTCCGCTCACAAACCACACACACGGAACAGGAGAAAGGCATTACTTACCATGCTCGCGTTCTGGGTTCGGGAAAAGGATGAGCACTCCCACGCACACACATACACAGAGAGTGAAGAAAGAGAGAGAGAGAGAGAGAGAGCACGAGGGAGAGAGGAGAGCGCCAGCAAGGAGGGGGATGTAGGATGGAGCCGCATGGAGCTAAATCATGCATGAATGGGAATTCTTTGTGGCCGTGTGCAGGCATCTGTGGGTCTTTCTGGGCTGGCAGCACCCCCACCCCCTCCATCGCCTTTGCTTGGCCCTCAGCGCATAAGTGAGTGGGACGAGCGGCAGGGACCCAGAGATCCCCCGGTCGGCTGCCTCTCCGGTGACTGTCAGACACAGACGGACACAGATGGAGCCATGCCCCCCGGGGTGCTGGAGGACTGCTGTCCCAATGTAAACCCAACACCCCCACTCCTAGTGGGGCTAAGATGGGTGCTTTACCCTTGTGCTGCTGCCCACAAAATTGTTCATGTGTTTCCTGTGCAAATGAATTTATCCTGATCCATGAAGTCTGCCGCATTGTTACCTGAAGTTAAATGGAGAGTTTGGGTCAGCCAGCCATCCTCCGGATCAGAGTGGTTGTCTCCTCGCAACAGCCCTACGCTGCCTCTCCAAACCTCATCCTTTGTTCCAGGCCACGCTCCCTCATAGGAATTCTGCCATACATTAGTTTTTTCTCTTAATCAATACAAATGACCCTTTTTTCCATCGTCGAGAAATGATGGTTGGACAAAGGCACTGTGCTAATAACACTGCCAAAAGCAAACAGACACACAAACCAAATCCCGTGGCTGGAAACAGCAGCATAAAACAGCACAGCGGTCTGCTCACCTTGGGAAAACCCCATGCCTTTTTATCTGACAGCCAGAGAAGAAAAGAAAGGCAGCACGTTAAATGCGATCTATGAGACGGCTGAGTTCAGGTCCAACGGACCCAAAAACATCGCAGGCAGCCCAGGCGCTGAGACCCGGGTGAATAACTTAATCCTTAGCAGGTGAGAGACTGTACCTTACTCCCTAGCGGGTTAGACTCTGTACTTTATACATGCTCCACATATTTCACTGACTAACTAATCATTAAAGCATCATATCACTACAGACGCTACAGGCCATCGGCGTGAGGGCTGGTTTCCCCTCACTTAGCTGAATGGCATTAACACCACGAGCGTTCGTACCAACTCAAGCGCTTATTGTTGTCATTAAACTGCAGCAGAACTGAAGGCAAACATCACTTTAATTACGGCTCCAGTGAAACAACACGGTTCCTCGACCACAAACAAAATAAAAAGCTTTTTTTGAGAATTTTTGCAGGAACGTCAGCTAGAACGTTTGGTAAACATGAGATCAGCTCGCAGGGCTCAGCGACCGCTTGGTTGACCTCCGCGTTTAATGCATCGGGTAAAGGCCCGAAGGACCCGAACACGGCGTGCAGACGTCAACGGCAATGGGGCCGAGATGATAACGCGGGGGCCGTTTCTATACCGGGGGGTCCAAAACAGCCCGCTTGCGCTGCTCGACATGAAGCCATGCAAGAATACACCAATCTGTCTCCTCTCCCAGGTCACACATGACGAGAGCAGCCGGGACAGCTCCCTCCTCCCCCTCGCTCTCAGCTCCGCCAAAGACAATTTCCACGTCGATGGATCCCGTTTCGGTGCGCGGTTCACCGGCACCCGTGCTCTGCCTCTCTCACAAAGCGGAGAACGCAATGTGACTGCGAGGTGACTGACTTCATCAGCATTTGCTCTTAAGTGAGAGCAAGGTGAGAAGCTGAAGATCAACTCTTCCCCCATACCCAGACCTGACCCAGTGAGTCTGGAGGTGCCTCTTCTGCAGAGGAGGAAATAGGAGAAAAAGGAGATGCTCTATTGTTTTAATGGAATAAGGAATGTATGTACTTTCTGTAAAATGATCAGTATTTATAGACAAAAAAACTAAATTGAAATGAACTACGATAGATATCTTAAAACCAGTTGTACTACGTGGAAATGGTATCTTATACATTCCAAGGTATGCTGATCCTGAATTCAATCCTTCCTGCTCAGCAAGTTAATTGGGGGTCTAAAGTCTCTCCTAATGAAACGCAAATGTTTCATTTACAAAACTAAAGCATGGTCAGTGTTGTAATACTTAAAGCATTAAGCTTTTTTTTTTCTAACCCAAACTCAAAGTTAAAAAAACAGCACACATGCATTTGTATCAAAACATAAGCTTGGTGCTTGGTGGACAATTTCTACCAACTGAGTTCTGCTACGGGAGTCAAAAATAAAAAGATTTTGGTTTCTATATCAGGGATCTTCAGAATGACATCTTATAGTTATATATGGCAAAGATTTCAGCTTCTATTTGGCAGAATCACTAGGTGGTTCCCAGGTGACCTTAGAGCTAATAGACTATTTCCTGAAGGCTGGTTTTGTATTGAGAACCAGCACTTTGTAGATCATAGATCAGTTCAGATACATATGCAACATCCCCCTATATCAGCACAATTCCCTTAGCAAATGATGACACTGTAGACATTCAGGCCAAACGGTAGTACTTTCAACGCATGATAAATATTCAAACAAGAACATGCAGCCTAAATGTTCAGTGTAGTGGTGGTGTTAATGACCCGACTGCAAATAACCATCCACTCAAAATTTTATTATACCATCCAAACTAAGCCGGTTAGCACAGCTGGAAGGTTTCCTAATCCTGGTTGCGGCTTCCATGCCAACTAATGAACCACCTGTGATCTTATTTCCAACCCCAGTGAAATAAAAAAACCCCATGCATTTAGTCATTGTTGAAGAGGAAGACAGAAAATTGAGAAAAAACGCAACCTAGAGGATAACCAGGGTAGGACAATTTAATATTCGGGACACTCTCGTAAATACAGTATTCGCAGCATATTGCCAACAAAGACTGTCTAAAAAATATACATATATAGTAAAAGGTTAAATATTCATAACTCGGCAACTTCAAATTCAGGTATCCGGCTCGGGTCACTGTCTGTGTGGAGTTTGCAAGTCCTCCCACTGTCCTAAAACTTGCGAGTTGGTTATTTTAGCTACTGAAAAATTGTCCCTATGTGAGTGTTGTCTATGTCCCTGGCCCTGTGGTTGACTGGCGTCCCACCCTGGGTTTTCCCCGCCCAATACTTAGGCTTTGACTCCTCGCAACCCTGAACTTGATTAGCGTTTAGAGTAGCTCAACGGGTGGATGGAACACTGCACAGGTTTATTTATAGTAATTAATGTGTGATTAGCAACATCTTTTATATACTCTATAATACGAATACGCAATCTCACAAATGAAGTGCCTAATCTTGGATTAGGGTTACCAAGATTTTGAAACTGGAGACAGAGGTTGAGGTTAATGCAAGTTTCTTTTTGATAGTCAATGCAATGTCTAACTACAGGGTAAATCATGTTTTCACCCAGCAGAGACCGGCAGCAGGAATGGATTTAGCTCAAGACGTCATTTGACCAAACTTTTTCTGGCATGAATCAAGGCAAAATTGAAGAATAAAAGACAAAGATAACGAGTAAGGCCTGATTGGTGGAGTAAATGAGGTACAGGAGAACAACAGAGCTAAGCGTCCAGAGGGAAGCAAGTTGATTCTCACACAAGCATTGGGACCATTTTAAAGCCATGCTTTAATACGTTCTCACCACGGGATGTTCTCCTGAAACACCCCTTCAGTGGCACACATTCAGTCAGGCTACCATTACGCACTGGCACAGACAGGTGACTGTGACGTAGCGGCAGTCGAACGGCGATTCAGCACTCTCCGTGTAACCGTGGCGCCCACCTGCTCTCAGCGAATGAGGTGAAGTTATGATGATGACAAGGTGAGCTGATTCAGTCAATCCCAGAAACACTTTCACTGCAACTCCCCCAAATGACCCCCGACTCCTACTACTAAACACTCTCGGGCGTTGTGAACCTCCACTGCTTCCTGTCTCCCTCCTGCTGCAATCTTTAGAAAGCACTTCAACCTTATACAATCCACCACCACAAAAGTCAACAGAAAACCACAAAGCTCCTTTGTTCCTGCAAACTGCATTTCCAACCCTGGAAGCAAATAAATACAAAATTCAAATAAGTTGTTGTCATTTAACAAGACCCTCCCATCAAAACGAGAATTGCAACAGAAAAGCAAATATGTAGTTAGTTCAAAACATGACAATAAAACAAAACAAGAGCAAAAAGTTGGATAGGAATCCAAGCCAATTGGACCAACGATGGACTGAGGACTCCCTGAGCTGGGGCCAATAGAGACTCTGCCCCTTTGTGGCTGTGCTTCTCCCGACAAATCCAGGGTCTTGTCTGTCAGAAATGGAACAATGTGTCAAAGCGTATCGGAAAGGGGGCCGTTAGGGGGAGGAGAGGCATCTCGAAACCTCAACAATCTATACTGCAGCCTTTTGCAGCTGTGCCCACAGTAAACAGCGCTGTAAAGGCCCCATACCCACCACCCCCACCACCACAATATGGCAACCGGGCGAGAACACCTCCTTCCCTCGGCGACGATGTGAAAGGCTGGGGAAGATGCGGTCTTCGGTGAGAGACGCGCACGCGCTCAGGCAGGGGATGTGAGCTGGGGGCGGTAGCGGGGGGGTGAGGCTGGTAGCGTGGTGAGCCGGGGAGGTGGAGGACAGGCAGCCGCATGGGGGCGGCACTTACTTTGGGCGTGGGGCAGGAAGCGGTGGAGAGGCGGGAGGTGGCCTGGGCGCGGGGCGACTCCGAGGGGGTGGTGCTGAGAGAGGCCGTGTCCCGTGGGAGGACCTGGACACCTCGTGAGATGATGGAGTCTGGAATCTGCTCCGAAACATGGAAAAAAGACATGCTTTTAAAACCCCTCCAGTGAGATGAAGACAGACAGAAAGATCTAAAATGCCGTGCCCAATCAGAGTGCAAGCCCGGGCCTGTTTCATCGCAGTCCTTGATGCATGTGAATGAGCCGTGCTTTGCAACAGGGAAGGGCTGTCAACAGGTTGAGCATTAGCACCACACAAGGAACACAGCAGGAGAGAGATAGGGTTTCTCTAGCCACTGTAGCGGATCTCCGCGAGGCTCACTGATGGATGGTGAAAAAACAACACGCCCAAAGACTGGTGGGACCGCCGAAAAACCAGTGTGGTGCGAATCAACGGGAGAGCAAGGGGCTTAAATATACCTAATTAACACCCTGCTTCACCGAGTTAGCCCAATGCGAGCCAGTCGCTGCTAATCTCGGGTCGCCTCGCCTCAACATTAATCAAACAGATGTAGGTGGTCCCTGCAGAACGCAGCTTCTACTTTTCCCCCAGGACCAATAAAGCCGATAATGTGCAGACTGCCCTGTTGGATAGCCAGAAGGGTGGGATTGTGTGTGATGTCGGATGTCGGATATCGGCGTGCCATGGGGTGAGATGCGGGTTCTTACCAGCTGGGGTCCGGCTTGGCAGGTGGAATGACAGGCAGTGGGGATGAGCCCGGGTATGGGCTGCCCACCTTTCGCCATGACAACAGTATGGTTAGGGCGGGGCTTCCCACTCTGATGCGGGACATAACATGGGTCAACAAGGGTCATCAGGAGACTATCACAACCTTGCACACGTACATACACTTGTGCACGTGCGTGCTCACACACAGTCACAGTAAAGACACCATAAAGATGCACACAGACGCAGTGATGGGATGAGGCATGGAGCGGGCAATGTTTGGTGCACTGTGACGACATCCTCACCGGGTGAGGGGGGGCCTTTCTTTGGAGGCCCTACGCTACGCACTGTGGACCACACTAGGAAATGCGGACAGTCCGGCGGGTAACGCGTGCTACCTTGGCGGCGATGGCGGCAGCAGTGATCTGTGAGGATGAGCTGTCCTCGGTGGAGGCCACGCCGCTGTCCTTCTTCTCCTCGTCATCATCCTCGCACTGGACGCCCTTGTCCTCCGTCTGCTTGTGCAGGCCAGTGGTGGGGGGAGGGGAGAGGGGTGGTGGGGGCGAGGGTAGGTCCTCCAGCTCGTCGTGCACCTCCTTCACCTTCACCACGGCGTCCCGCAGGAGGTCGATGGCGTGGGGCAGAGCAGGCAGGATGAACTGAAAGCATTCCTGTGTGGGACGAGGAGGCTATCCTGATCACAATTTATTGGTATACATTCATACAGCATGACGTCTTGGTATTAGGTCGAGTACCTTTCTCAAGGGTACAACAGCAGCGTCTCTACATGGATCTGAGGTGGAAACTTACTGGATGCACAACCTGTACCTTAACCTCAGCGCCATCGGCTGCCAGTCTACACGCTACCATAGCATTGCTGGAAGAAACAGACTACTCCCTGTAAGTCCATATTGCTATTGACGCCAAGGAAATGACAGGCAAAACCCCACGCTCCTATGACACCTTGTGAACCTTCAATCACCTGTCAACACCACCCTGGCCGACCAAGGGATGGAGACACTTTGACAGTCAGCCAAGGTGGACGATGGTGGCCCAAAACGGAGGCCTGAAAGATGTCCATTTCTTCCATAGTTACTGCAGGGTTTGAGTACAATCAAATGGGATGATTGATTTGACCGTCTCTCAGTTTACGGTGTGTATTTAATGATGCAAAAGAGTGAGAAATGAGTCACGGTTCACCATCTACATTCCCAAACACTGCAATACATAAACCCTTCAACAGAGGGAAATAAAGAACAGCGACTCTATTGGGAACAGAGCCCACATGTAAAGAGGTTTCTCATAGTTTAATCCCCTTATCGGCCAGAATCCTGAATTCAAAGTCACTGTGTGCAGGAAGAGCCGTCTATCGCTGGGACTGATAATAGGATTGGCCGTGCGTGATGTCAACACTGGAGGAAATTTATATTTATATTATATATTTCAGGTATGAAATAATTAAATTATATATTAAATTCTATTTTACACACACAGTGCCTTTAAGAATTATTGGCATTCTACGTTGATATGAACAAAAAAGGCTGTGAAAAAACGTTAGTTGTTTTTAGCATGATCTTACATTCAAATTATGAGCTAAATCAAACTTTTAATTGAGATTAAATTATTCTAATATTTTATGGTGAAATTTTCTAAAATTTACCAATTTACCGAGACTGAGGAGTCACCTATAATATGTTTGATGAGTTGAGAGAACACATAAAAGATTTGAGACCATTCCTCCATACAGAATATCTCCAGGTCCTTCAGAGTCCTTTGGCCTTGCTTGTGGACTCTCCTCTTCAGCGCACGCCGCTGGTTATCAACAAGGTGTAGGATAGGGAACTGGGGTGACCATTGCTTTTATTAGCATGCTTTTGATTACTGTCCTGCTGGAAGATCCAACGACCCAGTTTTAGCCTCCTGACGGAGGCAGCCAGGTTATGGCCTAGACTCGAGGCAGTCCGTGATGCCGTATATCCGAATAAGGTTCTCAGGGCCTTTGAAGAAAACGAAAAAAAGCCCCACGAGAACCACCACCTTACTTCACAGTGGGCATTAGGTCCTTTTCTGCATGACCTTTGCTCTTTTTACGCCAAACTCCGATCTTACGCTCTGGTGTTTGTTGCCAAAAGGCCCCATTCAGTCTCATCAGACCACAGAACCCGGTTCCAATCCAAGTCCCAGTGAATTTAGCAAACTCTAGGCGCTTAAATTTGTGGTTTGGTGGTGTTTTGGGAACCTGGCGACCCCAAGATTTAACAAACTCCTGCCATTTTCCCAACTGTGATCCTATTTTGCCACTGAAACCATCCTACTCACTGTGCGTGGAGGCAAAATAAACCGTTTTCCCCCTCCGGGGAGGTTCATCACAGCTCCAGTTGTTTTAAATGTCTTAATTAATGCCCCAACAGTGGAGATGGGCCTTTCCAGGCGTGTAGCTATCTTTTTATAGCCATTGCCTGACTTATAAAGGTCAACAACCTCTTGTTTCATTTCATTTAAGTGTTCTCTGGCCTTTCCTATGTTGACGAATGAGTAAGTGAGAGTAGCCAGTTTTCACCTTATCTTTATACTAAGTTCCCAAACTTAACTATACCCAGTTCCCAAAGACTCAGATTAACTTACTGAAAGTAAAACCTTAATCGGAATATACACCTATTAGATTTTGTTCATAAGACTACATACATACATATAGATACATATATATACATACATATATACATATACATATCCTTCAAAGACAGCTATAGACAAGGCTTATCTGCATAGCTCAATCAAAAGTGACCTTTCAAAAGTGACCGTGTTATTCACACCCAGAAGAATGCCGCACAGGAGGTCCTTCTCCACACGTCTTTAACCTCGCTGCAGTGTCACTTCAAAACAATTCCGACAGGACGGTTGGAAAGGGAACTGGAGCTGAAAGAAAGCCTTAATCGCCTGCTCTGATGAGTGCACACAGTAAGGCACTCTACCCTATGTGACATGCACACGCAGGCACACAAAGGTGACGTTTGAGACAGTGTGCCGCGCCCCTTTGCCCCTGTCCTGACTATTTGTTTAACGGCAGCCGCTCTCACCTGCGAGCCCTTTTTGCTTCCGGGGAGGTTAATGATAAGAGTTTTCCCTCTGATGCCGCACACAGGCCTGCCAAAACAAAACAACAGGGTCCAAACGTCAGCAGCGAAGTGTGTGTGTGTCTGTGTGTGTTTGTGTGTGTGTGTGTGTGCACCTGTGCCGATGTTTGTGCTTTCAAGCTGTGTAAATGATGTGGCTATGTGTGAGGTCAGGAACATTACTGCTGTCACCTGATGAGTCTAAGCTAGGTGGTGCTTACCTGGTATGCATACTTACCTGTGTTTGTGGGAATATGTACAAGGTTAAATGTATTAATCGTTTTTTCATTTTTATTTTGGGAATCACCTGATATTTTGAAATTGCCAATTGCGCTAATGCGTCCCGGCTCGTTGCTACGACTCCCGCTGCCACATGTGGGAAGGGTATGACTATTCAATTCTAGTCACTTTTGCGCCACCTGCCTCTTTTACATTCTGCACAGCAGGCATGATATATTAATTGCCGATTGGAGGAAAGGCATCTGGGAAGAAGTCAGGAGTAGCTTGTTCGCAACGATACGAGCGAAGCCTTGACAATTTAACTCAGCCTGGGCAGGTGCTGAGCCCTCCCGATCACAATCAGCTGCTCATAAGATCAGGAATGGCACCTGCAAATTCCAGCTCATAGGGCTCAGTCTGCGCTCGGGTAAGCACCTTTACCTACTGAGTGACTCTGGAGGCAGGCATTATTCTCGGAAGACGGGTATTATCGCTGTTACCTGATGAGATGGTCAGTGCTTGTTGTTTATATGGATGTGTGTGTGTGAGTGTGCATGTGTGCGGTCAGGGGTATCACTGTTGTGATAGGTGGTGTTTACCTGGAAAGCATGCCCAGTGGCGTGACGTTGAGAGATCCCATGAGCATGGCTAGGGCCATCCCTGGAGCTTCACGTTCGATCACCTCCTTTGTGGCCTGTGGTGGGAGAAGAGATGCTCTAAACATTTAATACCCCAAAATCATGATGTCCCTGGCTCCTCTTTGGCAAACGGCGGTGAAAGTTACATTGGGCGTCATGCTATTTCGAAAACTGGTAAACGTTAAAGGTCTGGTATTATTTCCTCCACCACTCCGATCTCCTGCACCCCAGGCCTGGCCCTGATTGCCCACTTTCCCGCAGCGAGAGTGGTGATATGAGTCGAGGCACCATAGAAGACAAGAAGGGGGGGAAGTGTGCTTAGTAGGCTTAAGTGTGCTTAGTTCCACATTCCAAGCCATTGAGTCAAACAACACTTCAGGTACACCGCTAAGAGGAAGAAGAAGAGAAGAGCACGGAACAAAGCGAAGTCACTGTGGAGACCAGAGGGAGGAGCCTGCAGAGAACGCAAACCTCCGGAGAGGGCATTCGCTGAGGGAGGGGGGAGAAATAAAAACGCATGGAAAGCTTTTCTTCTGAAAGATCAAATCTAAAGAAAATTCAGTGAGTTCTGGAGAGAACAAAAACACAGACACAAACCCACAGCAGCAGAAGGTCAGCCCATCTATTGGTCACCTCCACTCCTTTAAATAACAGGCAATTCAGTGGAACCACATTTACAGCTGCAACTCTCACATGACTGTTCAATGGCATGGAACATGGAACTCAGTGGCACAAAGTGAACATGTTTGCCCCTCAACAAATTGGCCTTTTCCATCGGGACACAATCTACGGCCTAATCCAGGACAAAAGTACTAGGTCCTACAGCGCCCTCCCGCTTCAGTCACACCATTTCAGTCACATCGCGTGCACTCTAATAATAACCATGCATATAAACGTAGACACTTCCACAGTAATAACACGGGTGACTGGTCCCAGAAGTGCCTGAAACAGAGAGAAAAAGAAACATTCCCCAATCAATAAAGATGGGATTCACGTCAGCGCCCTCATTTCTTCCGCGGCGCGGCAACTTCTCGCCGCACCCAAATCAGCGAGGCGGCAGGATATCATTATTTTTTAGTTAGATTACGCTCCGTTACAGATCTTCCCACTGCGTTTGCCTGGCTAAGAGTTTACTGGGAACGGCTACATTAAAGCCTACTTAGGATAAGCAATTGCCTAAAAGCGAAGATTGGCTTGTGTGCACGGCCAGACGCCATTAGGTGCATTTAAACAACGTCTTTCTTTTTCCCCAGAGTAGTTAAAACACCACACCCCATCATTCAGAGGAACGTTCTGCAACACTCCCATTGGCTAGTTTTATCACACTCTCCGGAGATAAGCGAAACATTATATAGAACCCTACTGTAAGAAAATGTTTTACATTGTTTCCCTGTTTCTTTTAAAGAAGAAAATGCATGCAAAATTAGACATTAGCCATATATAAACAGTATTTCTGTTAGATAACAATAATCATTAACTACAAAATTATATTCTCTTCCCTGTATTTAGAAGGTAATTCCTCCAGCTCACAGTTGCAACCAATGTTTTCTAAGCAAAAGATAAATAAAAAAAAAAATAAAAGCAGACGTCCATTTCATTTTTAAAAATGTAATAAATTAAATAATAAATGAATGAACAAAGTAACATTTGGGAAGCCAATGGCAGCATTGTAGGATTCCATTGTAGGATAGCATTGACCCTCAGAACAAGGGGGCGTGGCTTTGGCATAACATTGCATTGGGAAAATTAAAGACGCATATCCACGTAACCCGTTTTAATCGGAAGGGACTATCTACCCATTTACCTCGATGCAAATAAATGAAAACTTAATATGGTCAACCTACAAACAAAACCTCCCTCATTACAGTAAACATAAAAAAAGAAAACATATGAACTAAATGTGCATTTGTTATTTACCTGGGAATCAAAGCAAACTTCTTAGGACTGCTTTATGCTAAAATACTGCGCAGACCTGAAGTCTAAATTGCTGTTAGATTTGGCCTCAGTAACAAAACGATCTTTGTGCCCCTCAAGGCTAATAAAACGTGTAATAAATAAACCAAAATCGTCAGAGTGTAGCCACATATGACCAGGACATGGTACACACCCAAATATACACATACCCTCATATACTAGACAGCACACATTCACATAGTGAATGTTCTAAAAAGTGTGCAAAATGAATCAACGTGGGGCCCCATGATGAATTTGTCTATTCATCAAAATGGACACAGCGCCAAGCAGTACCCATATACCTCAGGTGTAACATCCCTGGGGGCAAATCCAGTGCCTCCGGTAGTCAGGATGAGATTCAGCTCCTTCTCATCGCACCAGTCCACCAGCGTCTCCTAAGGAAAGGCCAAAAGAGTGGTCAATATCTACTAATGTGTCAATCACAGAGAAAGGTGTTGGCGGGTGGGCAAGGTGACCGTAACGCAGACAGCGCTGGGTCACAGTAAGGGAGGTGAAGGAGGAGGAGGATACTACCTTGATCTCATCGATCTCATCGGGGACGATTTTATATGCAGAAATTGTTCCTCCCAGCCTGAAGGAAAAGGAACACATAACATGGCATTGTGTCATTTCCTTCACTGGTCAGACCTTGTAAAGCCATCTGTGTTGGGCAGTCAGCAAGCAGACATACAGAGAAACAGGTCGTGGTGGTAAAAATGGAATCTCCTACAAAATGGCCGAGTGAATATGGGAAGGATACGTTTTCCTTTTTTTTTTCGCAAAAAAACATCCCAACAAAAACAGAAATAAAAGATGTTATAAATATACACGTGTAACAAGTTTAACTGGCAGAAATTCAAAATCACTCAATGTCACTTCCCAATGTAAACACTTCGGAGAGAAGAGAAATCGGATAGAGGACAAGTTTCAGTTACTAATATATTATAACGATGTCTACTGGCGCCCTCCTGTGGCAGATTAACTTAGACCCACAAAAAACGCAACATGCTGAGAGTACAATACTTCCTATACACTTGACATTTTCTCGTAAATATTAACCTGTATTGTGACCTGCTCAATAGCAGAACATTTCTCGGCAATATAAAACCAAAAACACAACCCTACATACAATAAATAAGAGGACTTTTCTGTTGCATAATTCATGCTGCTAATGGGGCACGAGGTTAAGCATGTGGATTAGCATCTAAATTTGGCAGGGTGAGGAATCACCATTAAGGCTTAAAATCACCATCTTTTACTTAAAAAGTCAGTATAGACTAGGTTTTAAGTGGAGCAAAAGCACATCTACTTTCCCAGTTTTGGACAGGGATATCGCTCCTATAGGAACGTCGCTCTGTCGTTCTATCCCACGCGGGCTTTGAAATTGATCGTATATTGCTGGGCAAGTTCCTGCACATAAAGAAAACCGAGCTTCATTATTCTGTCAGCACAGACAATTCCCCTCCACTTCAAACACCTGCTCCTGCCAATCACGGAGCCCCTTGTGCTCGATTTTTAAATGCTATCTCTCAATAGCAATGCCAACTCTCTCTGTGACAATCACCTGATTGATGGAAAAACTGAATTCTCTCCTAGCATTGCGAGCAGCTACAACAGACTCTCTTCGTATTTAGAGCAACTAACTGTGTTACACAGTCAGTCTTGTATCATTTTTCAGAGATATTTCAGAATTTATGTCAAATAAAATTAATTTATATTTAAATTATAATGCATACATACTTTCACAAAGTTATTCACAGTTTAACTAGTGTGGTAGATAGAAGCACCTCTAATTTTACATTTCTCATGCAACAAGGTTTATAATGAGCGGGTAGCTAATTTGTACCACACTAGAAGTTAACGTAAGTTAAAAACAGACATACGATTTGATAAAATACACATTTACAGCATTCCATGGCCCTAATGCCATATGACGCGGTAAAATTGACTACCTTAAGATGTCTACGAACAGGCACATAAATACAAAATGACGCTGGAAATGGGCTGCCATCTCAAAAGTTCCACCAGCTGCGCCTGTGACATCTATGTGACAGCTAACGCAGGCAATTGCAATGTGAACACCACCCTCGCGAATGCAGAAAGTGAGTGTGAGAGCACAGTCTGATAAAATCTGAATACAGTCAGAGAGCGTCTGACTTCAGATTTTACTGACCGTTGGTTTGTGACGCATTCACCCTGAATAGAAGCCGAAAACCTACTTATATCTGATAATGACCTTTAGTTTTACTATTCCAAAACAAGCACTGCTCCCAGCACTGGAATCAACGCACCGAAAACAAAAGTTATAGCTGTTACACATTTTTTTTCCTCTTTTCTCTTTACAATCCCTGCTTGAGATAAAATTTTTACTTTTGTTCAAAAATTAGAACATGCTGAACATACTCAGGCTTCTTTCATCTAGTTTCCAAGGAAACCTCAGCTGTCTGCGAAACTTGAGTTTAGGAAGTGGTGCTCTGAGATGCCAAAGTGCTGCTATGTTTGTGGTGACGTGCTTGGGCTGGTGTTTACATCGCTAGGCCCAGCAGTACACTTTTCCGAAGTGGTGCTACGTTTGCCGTGACGTGCTGGGGCAGGTATTTCCGTCGCTAGGCCCAGCAGTACACTTTTCCGAAGTGGTGCTACTTTTGCCGTGACGTGCTGGGGCAGGTATTTCCGTCGCTAGGCCCAGCAGTACACTTTTCTGAAGTTCCGTTACCTTAGCTGTCACGCGCTTGGGCAGGTGTTTACATCGCTAGGCCCAGCCGCACACTTTTCCGAAGCTGCACTATTTCAATCATGAGGCCGTTTGCGGCGATTTAAGAAAGCATCTCTGTAAGGAAGGGGAAAAATCCTTCTTATGGAAATTTCGATGATAATTGTTTTTTTCTTCTTGTTCCCTTCCCATGAGCACGAATTGAAGAGACTTCGTAAAAAAAAAAAGGAAAACAAAACTTCAGAAGTAAGTAATTTTAGAAACATTTGGCTTTTTTTTGTGCCCATAGACTTGAAAACTGAAAGACAAATTTCACTGAAGGAGAAATAAAATAAGAGACAAGTGAGCGAGCGAGCGGAGGACCTTGTGGTCTTCATGCTAACCCTTCCTTCCACGGCATTTAGCATGTCAATATGATACACCATCACCTTTATTTTTGTTTAAGAACAAAAAGATTGAAAACTAAAACAAACCCAGTCGTTTCTCAGCTATTTTTACCAGCTAATTTACCAGCTACGCTTAAATGATCTATTTTGCTCCTAATCGGTCAACAGACCTCATACAACAGGTGTTAATAAAATACTCAGACATACACAACTGCGTTTTTTGTCTGAGAACCGGTTGTGTGGATGTTTGCATCAGGTGAATCACCACAGAATCTCTCATTATAAAGCAGGGGGACACTACAATAGGAGTCACCTGTGGCGATAGAGGGCTAACAGACTTAGTGGCGTGGCAGTAAATGGGAGCACGAGGGGGCCATTTAGAGATGAGAAGGGGAAAGAGAGAGACCGGTGATGTCTGAAGGGGGGAGAAAGCGCTTAGAGGAAGACTGCGGACATATAAAAATAAAATAAAAACTCTTTCTAGTCTGTTAAACTGCCAGTTTCTGTTAATAGACGACTCGTCCTTTACGCCCCTCTCTGGTTTTTTAGGCAGAAACCGACACTGCCCATACTTACAGTTACGTAGAACGGATATTGGCTGTACAGGCGTGGTTGTTACAGTTGCATAGAACAGCAGGTATCTGCAGCAGACAGGAAGTAGGCACTGCCAGCGTGTCATCTGTCTAACACTTTTTCAGCGTATCACAACCTAGTGTGAGATACCGAATGTGGCAAGGGTGCAATTGGCCTGAGAATAATCAATTATTTAAAAGGTCCCAAGGTGCAGAGGGGGGAGGAAGGAGAGGATGGGGCTCTGTCACCGTGACAGCGGCCTGACAGGGAAGTACGCGAGGAGCACGATAATTCAGGATGGCGAGATCTATGCTGTGGGCCGCCGTTGAGTAGGGTGTTTATGTGAGTGCGTGTGCGGGATTGGTGTAATTACAAGGCTGTGGCTAATTCAGGGTACTCACAGCGAGCGGTGGCTGAGTTGAGGTAGTGGGGTGGTGTAACTACGAGGGTGTGGGTACTCACAGAGAGGGGTCGTGCACAAGGTCTTTAAGGTTGACTCCACTGCGGTCCTCGGCGAGGTTCCTGAAGCAGCTGTCACTCACTGCACAGGGAGAAACAGAGAAATGCAAACGTTAACTTCCACGGCGCGGAAAAACGGACAGGGAAAGTGGAAGTGCGAGGCCAGGAAACAGGGCAGCGAGGCTGAGGCAGATCCTTTTGATAAGCACAAACAGAAGGCTTGGCATAGCAACGGTGAAGAGCGAACCAACAGAGACCTACCTACTCAAAGAAACAAGTGGATGGACACCTGAACCCACCTACCCTGACCCGCCCCCCCTACCCTGACCCACCAGCGATTCCCTGATGCTATCTTGGTTCAGACAGACATGGATATCGATTCCAATCTTCAGTCTACCCCTCACCCGCATGCAACCCGCCCCAGGGAACACACGGTCCGCAGAGGGGGGGGTTAGCCTGCAATCCATGCCATCAGATTTGCCCACTTTACACATGTAGGAACAGAGCTTGAAGGATTGATAAGGAGACAGAGACAGAGACAGAACCAGAGCCAGAGAGGGAGACAGGGAGAGAATATAACTGCTTTTGGGACCGGCTTCAAAGGAATATTAATGTCACCAGAGTCTAAAGATTCAGCTCAAACCCTCCTGTGCCAAAACAGAAGACAAGGAGGAGGGAGGGAATGAGAAAAAACAAAACGCGGTTATCCGTCTCCGTGCTGATATTCCATCTCGCCATGCGTTTTCCTTTCCAGGTCATACTTGAGCTCAGGGGCTGGGAGTGACTGCTACTTTAAAAAAATATGTTCAGTACGAGCTAATTAATTCTTACGAAGCTTTAAGAAATGGCGGTGCAGAGCATGGAGTTATCCGCCGTTTTTTCCCATGCGGCGTTCAGAGTCTCCTTATTGCTGCTTGTCCATGCGTCGCAGAGGGCGTGTCTGTGTAATACAAAGGACTGACAACCTCGCCAGACAACACGCGTCAGAGTGCCGGCTGTGATGTTCGTCTCCACTCCTGCCCAGAGCCACTTGCACGGCTCAGGGTTTAGTTCGGCACTTAACTGATGTCTGACTGAAGGGACAGAGGATGAGCAGTGTATTTCAGGAGTGCTACTGGAACCTCCAGCCTCCTCCGAAAAGTTCAGAGCCTTAGCTGTTGCGTTACCGGCTACCCTAACTTCTCCCGAAGAGCAAGTGGCTTCGGCACCGGGGATGGGATAAACGCTCTGGGCTTGCGGTTGCACTGGAGGGTCGAGACCAGTTCCTGCAGATACTGTTCGGCTTGCGTGGCGCAGACGCCGGGGCGAGACGGGAGATTCCGCTTGACACCTGTCTGCCTGGGCGCCTCGGTGGAGCTGCTCCAACTAGGCCGCACAGAGTGCCTAAGGCGGAGAGTGGGAGGCAGGGAGAAAGAGAGAGGGGGGGGGGAGCGAGCGAGCGAGCGTGCGAGAGACAGCAACGGCGCTCAGCCTGTGCAGCACAGAGCTGAACCCACAGACACAAACAATCAACGCCTCTATTAACAAGGCCGAGCGCAGAAGGATCTCCCTTTGATTGGCAGCCCCCGGCTCCTTGGAGCGCCGAGTGAGGTGATGCTGGGTGGTGTGCTCGGAACAGTGGCTCTGCAATATAAAATATAAACAAGCTTTCTCTGTGTTCACATGTGTTCATGTCAGGGCCCGCCACTGAGCCAGAGCAGACAGTGGAGTTATTTCTACCGTTGAGGCTGGAAACCTTCTTCCTTTGCTGAAGACCATACAAGCCAACATTGTACTAGGGATACAAGGCCCCTTGAACACAGACCCCCTCTTTCCCCACCAGCATCAAACTTCTAAATTCACCAGATGACGACATCAGCAGCTGCTGAACACTGTAAGGCATTTGGACCGGAATATTTCTTCTGCCTCCAAAGCACCTTATTATTCTGAGTGCAGACTATAAAACCTGAATTGATTTTTGACCAGCGTTTTCCATGTACCCTAATTCAGCTCAGCTTCAGCACGTGCTCTGCTACTGTCTATTCAGCTAACTCACGGAATAACCCCAAAATAAGGCCTCGGCAGGTGAAGAAGAACACAGCAATCCTCTGAGTCTTTAGGTGGGACACGTGTGGAAAGAAAATGGTGAGTTTCAAAGCATTTGACAGCCAGTCAGAAAGAGAGAAAATCCCGTGTTTTTTCTTTTTAACTCTTTCCAAAGGTAGATTTGTTTCGAAAACAAATGGCTCCTGAATGAAGGTAAAATATAGCAACAGCAGTAAAGGGAGATAACCTAACCAAATATAAGCCGCTGGTATCTTAGCAACCTGGTTAATGATGAACGGAGCAGTGAGGGTGGAAATGGCTCAGCCCTCGTCTTCAGTGTGACACCCCCTTCTCTCCCCCTGGACCTCTCTTTTTCCTTTCATCCAGAGGTGATTGGCCCAAGTGTGATGCAGAAATCAAACCTATCGTTTGCCCGGGAGCGCCAGCGTTTACGGGGCAGAGGAAGAGAGGAAGAGAGAAAGAGAGAGAGAGAGAGAGAGAGCAGAGAAAGAGAGAGGGGGGAAAGACAGAGAGAGCGGGGATAGAAAGAGAGGGGGTGGAGAAGGAGAAGCAGAGAGAGTGGTGGAGAAGGAGGGGTGGAGAAGGGGGGGAGAGCAGAAGCGAGAGAGAGAGAGAGAGAGAGAAAGGGGGCGAGAGAGAGGGTGGGGGGGGGAAGCTGCTGTCATGTGCACGTGAGGTCATTCCCCTCTTGCTGAGGGACGATGTCCAGGTCCCCAGGCTCACCATAAATGTCAGGGAGAAGCAAGGGAGGAGGACAGAGGCACTGGGGTGGGGTGTGGGGAAAAAGGGCATCCAAATCTGTGAGCTGCATTTCAAAGCAATACTCCTGTACAACTCTGCTTCCAGATGAGCGTTTCAGAAAATAAATGCTATTTATATCGGTGGAATGAAACCACCCAATAGCTTGGTTTTTCATTTGTTTGATGTCAGATCTAAATTAGGCGGCTTACGCAATATGGGGAGCCTGATAATGGACCTGCTATGCGGAAGGATTTTGTAAAACTGTCATAAAATTAACTGAGATTACACCAATAACAGTTTACGCTCTGCACTGCAGCTGGCCTTAAAATGCAGATGGGCCGCAGCTGCGCCCAGAGGGAGCCATGGGACGAGGGTCAAGGGAAGGGACTAATGGGGGACAGAACTGACCGGGGCAGGCTGTGGCCATGTCCGATGTACCGTCTTCCTAAGAACCATACTGGCCTGGTGCAATCCTCAAACACGACAAACAGTCACAGCAGATAGTCACGTCGCTGGCACAGCGATGTGACAAGGTGGGAAGGAGGGAAATACACAAACAGGTGGAGCCATGTGTTGTAGAGGTGAAGCGCCTTACTGAGAATCACACACAAGGTTTCCCCCCACCCAAAGTCAATGCTGAGCAGCTGCACTCCCACTCAGTACAGGGGGCCCACCTCCTCTGGATGGCTGCACTCAGTACAGGGGCCCCACCTCCTCTGGATGGCTGCACTCAGTACAGGGGTCCAGCCTCCTCTGGATGGCTGCACTCAGTACAGGGGCCCCGCCTCCTCTGGATGGCTGCACTCAGTACAGGGGCCCCACCTCCTCTGGATGGCTGCACTCAGTACAGGGGCCCCACCT
>JAOYSI010018566.1:23127-36229 GCA_025775065.1 Hiodon alosoides
CCTCTGGATGGCTGCACTCAGTACAGGGGCCCCACCTCCTCTGGATGGCTGCACTCAGTACAGGGGCCCCACCTCCTCTGGATGGCTGCACTCAGTACAGGGGCCCCACCTCCTATGGATGGCTGCCCTCGGTACAGTTTAGGAAGGCGCGCTGGGAGGCAACCCACTCGGCTAGGTGGATTAATAAAACATTAGAGACTCTCACTGCCGGGAACATTACTCAGCAGAACGCAATACATCTCACTGCTGCATGCCTACCCACAC
Source organism: Hiodon alosoides (assembly GCA_025775065.1). Taxonomy (NCBI): domain Eukaryota; kingdom Metazoa; phylum Chordata; class Actinopteri; order Hiodontiformes; family Hiodontidae; genus Hiodon; species Hiodon alosoides. The sequence goes on from JAOYSI010018566.1 coordinate 23,392, forward strand.
ACAGCTCTGAAACATGCAACCATGACTCGCTCAATCCAGGACCAGAAATGTTTTAAAATTCAACATCACGCAATGCACAAATGCTGACCTGGCAGGCGCATAGGTGAGACACACGCCAATGACACATGTGACAGACACACAGACGCACACACCTGGACTTTTTCATTTTAATAATGAAACTCTCCAGCATTCCTCAAATGCTGCATCCATATTGATGTTTTATTAAGAGACTTATAAATATTGAAGGTGCCTGCTAATGAAGCAACAGAAAGAGTGTTTCTCTGAGAAAACTCTTTGGTGGAAGGAGACATTTTTAAAGCGGCGTCTCCCAGGCCAGGTCCGCGCTTTCCGTCACACGCCTGACAGTACTTAATCCGCAGCCGTCTTCCACCCCCACCACATCTCACCTTCCTCTCCTCCCTCACAGGGCCGGCGCAGGGGGCTAGCCCCGTCAGTCACAGATCTAAGGCTACACTCTGCCTGCCCTCCATTTCATCCTCATTCCACTCAAGGCCCCTCACTCTTCCCAGGGATGCTTGGGGTAGGGCACCCTTGCTCCCGGTTCTGATCCAGAGAGGCCCGGGCGAAATTTATGTGCTGGGTTTTGGCGCGTGCCGCGTCCCCGCGAACAGAAAGAATGAATAATTAAATTCTTCTCCGGCTCTCAGTAATTAACCCGAAAGCCCTCACTTTTATGACCTCCTCCTCTTAACGTTATAGTCTGAAGAGATGTTTCTATGGCTGGCCTCGCGTGCACGGGGGGAGGTTTGTTCCGAGGTTGGCTAACGGCTGCAGAAACGCGGGGCCACAGAACTTTCTTTCCGCCATCACGACATATTAAAACAGAGGAATAGAAGTACAAACAATTCTACACATAATGATCTTCAGCTACTGCCAGTGTGACGGGGTTCCTCCGCACCACAGCACTACAGAGAGAAAAGCCTCAAAAAAAATGATGGAAGCAGTGCAGTTAATCACAACCCTTCCATCCTCCTGTCCAAGGTGGAGATGAGGCTGGCTACGTGTACAGTTTTCATCTTCCGGGCAGTAGTCGGGGGCTACCATTAACGCAAACTGAACCACATCCAGGGGCGTGAGCTTCTTTCCTCCACAGATGGTGACGTTCATTGCGAGATTTTCTCCCGTTTACAATGGAGCATTGCTTTGATGGGTATGGGTGTCGCCGGTAGGGAATCTCCCGTAAAGCCAGTGGATGTAAAAGTGAAGGCAATGCAAACTGGGAATCGGAGTGAAGGAATGGCCCAAACAAAGGATTTCCACGATCTTGCCTGCCGCTGATCCTTTGGCATCAGCTCCTCCAAACATCACAGCAACTCATTCATGCTACACCTGGTTTGTAAGGTGCAGAACACATAGAGGTCCCCAATCATACATCACATCATATCCCCAAAACCTTCACACCCAGGCTTGGTGCTTTCCCTGATCAGAACGGGATGGCCCAAGCAGTGACTAAGACCCATCTCTCTTGTGGAGGCAGCCCTTGTGCTCCCACCCCCAACCCCAAAGTCAGAGGTCCTGCAGAGACCCTTCCCTTATTTCCCAAGGGCGCGGAGTACTGGCACTTAGATGGAGTTCCTGGTAGCACAAGGCAGTGCAAATGAAACCACCTGTTAGCGGCTAGCGTTATTACATTAAAATCTGGATGGTGGCGGCGGTTACATTCTGCCTTCATATCCTTGTAATTATGTGGCCCCTCTGGTCTCTGCTGTGCAACAGCGCCTGGGTGACAAATAGCTGATTGATCACTGGCGCCTAGCAGGGAAAGAAGTTCCACCATCCGAGAGGCGTGGCCTGTCATTTCTGAAAATCATTTTAAACTTTCTCATTTTTAAAAAGCATGAGATCCCAACAGCCCCCCGATATACAAGGCAAGTCTACAGGTAATGCCAGAATCGGCTTTCATTTCCATTCACTCTCCAAAACAAACTTGCATTCAGAGTCGTTTTTCTCCACAACGAAACAACAAAGCAGCACTTCCGATTGGTGGGTATGGTAGGACAGAAAGCATGACGTGCAATGAGCGAGAGCGATGTTCTTACTGAACCATATGTTCTTAACTGCATTACTGAACAGCAGAAAAAACAGGGCTGAAGACGGAAGTTACCACATTCAAACTACAAAGACCCTCATACTTCACCATGTTGGTTATCAGAAAGAATAGGTGTGCCCTGCCATAGCAAACATAGGCATTTCATACTAAGATTACTTTATATTAAAGAGAATTCTAAGCATGCAGGAAATGAAACTTTATTTAGACAAAGCCAAACACCGTGCAGTCACAGCAGTAAATGTTTAAAAAGAGAACTTGTACACACAAGCATCACTCGCTTTTCAGTCAACAAAACTAAGGAGAAATACCCAGCAGTAATAAAGCTCTCTTGCTGATTGCAACAGAACTGAACTGATGGATATCCTTCCCTGGATTACAATGTGTTGCCATTAATGCGTAGGTTTCTTAAAGATGTTTTACAACATTTGCACAATTATCTTCTATTTTTGTGGATCACAAATTAGCTCTTTGTATAATCGTGTATGTACTAGTTTGCATATTGCGTCAAAAAGATATGCAGACATTTTATGTGAGTAAGTACTGTATTTTTCCCCATTTTATTTACAAGATTACATGTTCATTCCTACAAATCTGATATATTTGTGTGTGTGTGTGTGTGTGTGTGTGTGTGTGTGTGTGTGTGTGCACGTGTGTCTGTGTGTCTGAGAGGTTTTTTTTTTGTCTTGCGTCATCTCAGAAGATAATCCTGTAGAATGCTGAAATACTGTCACAGTGGAATTCTGGGAGAGACAATTGAGATGTGGGTTTAATGGCACAGAAATATGTAACCACACGGAATATTCACTTTCTGTCAAAAGCTCTCCTTCGCCCAAGGTTTATTAAACAGAAATATGACGTTACGGTTCTTACATTTACACGATTATGGCAACAATTAAACAGGCCAGAGCCGGGTGTAAAAATAGCTCCTAATTCTCGACTGCCATTACAAATATATAAAAAGCAAATAAAAGGTACAATACAGGGGCAAGCTCCATGAATTTAGTACTGTAAAGTAGGTTTAAAATTTCACAGAGCTTACAGATACATCAGGTGGAAGAAATTGGACGGAATACAAACTGACACACACAAAGAGTAGCATAAATCTGCACCCAACCCCAACAAACTAAAACTTTCAAACCTGAAACTTGGTTTTAGTACCCGTTTCTTGGAACATTTTGACAATGGGCTGACTTTTAAAAAGGTGGGACAGATTTAGGTTATGTCTCAGTGTTGTGGACAAACTAACTGGCCTAAATGTAGAGCACCTCCAAGCATATTAAATCTAGACCACAATATACCGAAGCCTCCAGATGCACTGCACTCTTTTTGATCTACAGAACCTACCCAACAAAAGGTGGTGGGGGACAAATACATTAAAATAAAATGAAAAACTGAGAAGTTGTCTTCATTAGATTCACCCTCTTATTTAGTTTGGTAGCGCAACACTCCTAAAAAGCACAGGTGCAACCAATCGCTTCAAAATCCACAAAGAAAGGTCAGACAAAGTCCATCCCTGTGGTTCACGTGATTTTAGATTAAATAAACCAGTCTCTGTAAGGCCCTATAGCAGGGTAGTGCATTCAAAGCAACGATACTACCCTGAAGACCAAGAAGCTTACAACACCACTGGGATAATGTGGTGGAAAGGCAAAGATCAGTGGAGGAAACGTAAACATGTTTCAAGGTCAAGTCTAACCTTTACAAGTGGAAGGTAGACAGCACAACCCGGAACCAGAGTGGAGCCGGCCGTCCTGCAAGGCTTGAGCAGTCAGGCATTAGTGCATAGGTCGGAGAAGTCACCAAGAGGTCAGACAGCTCTGAAAGGCCTATAGCCTTCCATGGCTGAGCAAAGAAAACCATCCATGTGTCAACTGTAGCCCATGCAAAATCCCGCTTGGGATTTGAAGGCGTGTGGGAGATTCTTAAAAGATGTGGCAAAAGATTCTGTGGTCTGATGAAACAAAAATTAAAATATCTGGCTTAAATGCAAAGCGTTAAGTCTGGCGCAAACCCAACACAGCACGTCCTACAGGTTAAAACCGTATCTTCTGTGAAGCATGATGGCGGCAGCATCATGCAACGGGGTTGTTTTTTTACAAAGCAGAGACTGGGAGGCTTATCAGGGTAGAGGGCAAAATGAATGGAGCTAAATACAGTCAAATCCTTGAGGAAAACCTGCGTCAGTCTGCAATAGACAGGGAAGGAGATTCACCTTGTAGTGGGACAATGCGCAAAGCCAAGCAAACAGCCAACGCTACACTGGAGTGGCTTGACAACAAGGAAGTGAATGTCCTAGAATGACCCAGTTAAAGCTGTGGCAAGACCAAGATTGCTGTTAGCCATCAATCCCCATCCAACATGACCGAACTTGAACAATTTTGTCAAGATGAATGGACAAATATTGCACGATCCAGATGTCAAGATGGGGCAATTGTGTAAAGACTGTAAAAACCACCCAAAAAATACCAACATTTGTTACTGCCAAAGGTGGTTCTACCAAGTAATGAATCGGGGGAGGGCTGAATACTTATCGAACCGAGACATTTCACTTTTTTTTCCTCCCATTTTCATTGAGTTGTTTCATGATAAAAATGATCTTGCCTCTACAAAATGCTGAGTAGGTTGTTTAGATCATAGGGGGAAAAAATCCGATCTACATGCCTCAAGATTTCATGCTGCAACAGAACTAACTGTGAACAAACAACAAACTGGGGGGTGAATGCTTCCTACAAGCACTGGAGACTACCACACACACAGGATCTCGCTTCTTAAATGGGGATTGAAACAGAAATGGTTACACCCCCCCCCCCCCCAAGATTCAGAAATGACAAGAGCTAAATACCCAACATTTTCAAGTTACATTACTTAAACTTAGTACCCAACATTAGTCTCAGGAATACTGGGATACACAGACACACAAAACTTACTTTGGTGCAACTGGGCACCAAAACAGCGCTACACTGTGGCACACAGTGCGTTAGGTTGGGACAGGCTGAGCTCACTCTATCATCTACTTATCAAGAGCTCGATAAAGTGCTGTACTTCATCAAACAATGTGGAAAATGCAATACTTTTTAAAAGTATAAGACACCCTTTCACAAAATACTTTACGCAAAAAGCCCCTAATTGGAAAGCAAACAAAGACGTGTTATGCTGCGTTATATGCCAGCCTACAACGAGGCTACCTGCCAAACTCAATGCATTTAGGTCATTATACACTTATTCTCAAATCTTACTACTGTACACGAAAAACCCTGAAATTAGAGAGATCTCTGAAATTACAGAGATCCTCAATATGTAAATATTTATGCAGGCGCTGTTGTTTAATCATGGGCTTATTTTAGTTTTGTAACATTTTACTTTTATTCGTTGTTAATATTTTGTAGTTACACTTATGAACTACACTGCCTGGACTCCATGAACAGATTGTCTAGAGACTAGAGACAGAGCGGCGACCTATCTAGCAAAGGGCACGACTGTCCGAAGGCTCCACATTTCCCAACATTTCACTCTCTCACTTGGGCTTAAGTCGTACGGACCACATTTAGACCGGAGTTTAGCACGCGTGTGAGTGCTAAGACATTCCGAAACAGCTTGCACGACGGATGTCTTGCACGATGTTAACGCAGTGTCACCCAGCACCCTGTGGCATTAAGCATACATCATCCCCATGTGATAAAAAAATCCCCAGAATGCTCAGCTGACTACGGTGAGGAGCGCTAAGTTTCTATTAATAAAACAGCACGGGGCACCAACAATTGCCCTTAGTACAAAAAAAACAAAAAACAATTATGAATGGTCTTGTAGTATTTAAAATGTGTTAACGGGGCAGGCTGAAGCCATCAGCTGTCTGGTCAGTGACAGCCGGGGGTGGCAGGAAGTTCCCGCCCTCCTCTTGCTCCAGTCAGCGTACAGCAGAGGAAGCCCCGCCTCCCTCTCGCTCCAGTGAGCGTACAGCAGAGGAAGTTCCCGCCTCCCTCTCGCTCCAGTGAGCGTACAGCAGAGGAAGTTCCCGCCTCCCTCTCGCTCCAGTCAGCGTACAGCAGAGGAAGCCCCGCCTCTCTCAAGTTCCAGGACGACAGCCAACAGTGCCTACATAGGTTTTTAATGAGCACAAATCACCATGCTAGATTGAATCCGTTTTCACTGCCAGCTCTAAAAAAAGTAGCATCAGTGAAAAATTTAAATATGTAAAATGACAATCTCTCTCTGTCTGGTCTATGAAAACAACATGCAAAGAATGACTGACAAGATGTTAGAACAGTATTGGTAAAATGTGGAATTCTGAAATATCAACACGGATTTGTCCTCCCTCCAGAAAACAATGCTTGTGCATCCTTCCTGTTGTGACAACAACCGTGGCAAATTCCTAAAACTTGCAGCTTGAGGAATTTCTCAGATACAATTAATTTAAGTAATTCTTTTTTGTATATACCTACCAAGCCTTCAACGAAGCTGCCTTTCACCTTCACTTGTTGCCCAAACAATTAAGGTGTCGTATTTAAACCCTTCTCAAACCTAAGTGTGTTTATAGCCTTGAGTCCCTCCTGGGAATTTAAAAATACAATTAAAACATTTTAAACAAATGAAAATTTAAAAATAATGATACAATCTAATCTTTCAAAACACAATCTTCGTTTTATAGAATTTTTTAATAAGTGGGGGGCGATTGTCTTGAAACTGAGAAAATACCAGATCTTGAAGAGAAATCAATGGATTTGGCCCTTAATTTTGATAATGTGGCAGTAGGTCCCGATTATTTGACACTTTCCGTTTAGCAGTCTTTAGAAGTCCATTATCATCTCCACTCACTCCATTGGCAACTACTGAACAAAACCAAGGACCTGAACTTGTTTATATGAATAATATACATCTTGGCCAAGGAAAAAGGTAAATGGAATCGGTATAAAATGTATTTATAGAATGAGAACAGCAACTGGGATAAAGACTGGCACAGGCTCAAGGCCTTTGCTGAGCCGCGCAGACTCCTCACATCACCGAGACCATAAAGTGTTGCGTTAAGTCACGTTATAAGAAACAGCTGACTTAGAAAGCAGGCCATACCTTGGCAGCAGAGCAAGCGTTTTCCGATTCCTGAAGAGCCTGGCACATACGTGCGTGACTGAATTATCCGTGTCCCCTGCGAAGCCAGCGAACCTTTTGATTTATTTATTTTTTTTCTTGCCGTCATTTCAGAGTTGCGTAACGGCGTGTGGCTCAGTCCTCGAACCGATTCATCAAGTTGCACTGGTAAACACCCCACCACCAACTGCCCCCACAGCAGCCAGCTCCCGGAGCTGAGGTAGGGATCAGTACGGATGAGAACTGCCATTAGTCCACCCTCCTACTCACTGTTCACATTTCTTTCCTCGGTCGCGCCGTTTCCCGTTCGCGCTTTTAGGGTGCAGACAGCCAGTCAGCTTTGCCAAAAATAACAGAACAAAACAGCATTTGGTCATTAGTTTGGGAAAGGCAAAAACAGACTGAGGGCAACCGTCTGTACCTCGCACACAACTGAGGCAAACTTCTATTTGCTTCAACCAGTCAAGAATCCGAGTGGCGCCGCTCAGGAGCTAATCGCGGGATCTCGATATACAAGTAAAGCATGTAATGATTGATATCCACGTTAAAAGAATATCGCACACAGAGATACATAGACTGATTTATACATCGGCTAGTTCAAAACACATGCTTGATCAAACCACAAAATGGGACATGCTTTATAAACCTTTTAGTGCTGTGCAAATGTACAGTAAAATGACACCGGCTGTCTTCATATCCATAGATTTTCCTTTTTTTTAAAACCACACCAACAAATTACATTCAGATTAAAACCATGAAGTGGAAACAAATACCTGTACTTCTGTTGATGAAATCAAAAGAAAAACCCAGTGAAGAGATTGTGCAGAATGCAATACTGACCCAGCTTTACAGCAGGTAGATAGTCCTTTACAGAAGTGTTGCATGATGGAACTGCACATGCTTATGTGCTTATGTACATAGAATCTGACAAGATTCTAGCCTACAATAAACATGATTTAAAATAAACAGGGGTGATGGACTGGCGCATGGCTTTCATTCGCTATTTTAACTGCAGTGACTCCTCTGCAAATCACAGAGACTCCCTGGTCTGATCAGCATAAGGAGCAGTGCACAGCCAGCAGATGTCATACAATCAGGTGCACCCTGAAGGGGGCTTGGAAGCTGGGACCTTTGGAAGGAAAGTTGGGAGCAAAACAGATTTCTGAAACTGTATCCTTTCCCCATCCCACAATGCAAAATCTTGCTGCCTTTCCTATAGAAATACTGGGGTTCCTCGTTTTGAATTCCTGCCCAGTCCATAACCTGCTCAGCTCAATTCCCCCAAGCAATTTCAGACATGCGAATCCACGCATGCACAGACACAGATAACTTTTGGTAGGGTTTATTAAAATGACTTCCATCCAAGCTTTTACTAGAGCCTAGGGAGATAACCTCTGGTTGCTCAGAGAGACACAAAGCTCAGGCAACGGCCACAATCTCAAACGTGTCGTAGCCAAACAGATTTTTCCCCCTCAACAAACGCTCACAGGTCATTCAAGCCAACACATAGACAATAAAACAAGACTATATTCTACAGTCAGCGTCAAATAACCATTAAGACTAATACCTAGTATTAGACTAGGTTCACAAACTGCGATTCATGAGGAGAACCACAAGACACTACTATCTTTACATTCAGAGAGACCTTCCTGAAATGATATGAGGTTCTCCGACCGAAGTCATTGACCAGAGCAGGGGAGAAACGCCATCCAGTCATTTGGAGGGTCCTGTCTAAATTTAGACACGGCTCTCAATCTGAGATTCATGGCTTTTTTATAAACATATAACTTTGGAGGCCCGCCCACACAATTCTGAGAGGCTCAGCTTCCCTGACTTGCTACTGCTGAAGAACAAGAAGAAAAAAAGAAGCGTTGTCTGCCGCAGAAGTACTATTACCTGCTGAACCCTTTCACTGGTAATTCCCCACTGTGGGAATTTCTTTGTGCATATACCAAGTACGTCCACGTGTATTATCTATCCCCAAAAAACAGGAAACTGGAAAGGCTCACAACTGAACTCTGACATTACCCCACTGCTCACGTTCTTCTGCATGGGTGATTAAAGACGACCTATTTGTCTGTTTCTACACACAGCTACAGCTGTCATACTCTCACACGTCAGTTCAAAATGCAATAGCAAGCCAAAGGCTAACAGCTCAAGCCTGTTGTGAATTGAATGTCGACAGATCCACACCTGCCAGGGCCTTTGGTGGAATTTGTTGTGGACAATACCTAGCATGGGCCATCCATCTCAAACACGAACCTCCAGATAAGGTTTCATACAACTACAGTTTGCTCCAACCTATTTAACTGTATTCATTAGTTTGATTTCACATTATATCACCTGGTTTTCCCCGAACCCAATTGAGAGATAAAAAACCCAGAAATGCATCAGCTCTCAGGGACCAGGATTTGTCAGACCCAGACGTTATAGATTTCAGCAGGAATAGCTTAAAAAGTAGGTCCAAAACTTATCTTACCCATTCCAGCTCCTATTATTGGCATTTCTTTATACCTGGCTGAAAATGCAGCTTGCCCTACATCTCTGGGCTGCAGGATGCAATGCAGTGTGGTCCTCAGCTATGTCCATCAGAACTCCTCCAGCTCTGCAGGTCAGTGAAGACACACCTCACAATAGAGGGATTGGTAACCATAGTTAAGAACTGTCCAGATACCTGCCTGTGTGCCACATGCTATCCAGTCAAAACAATCCCATGAACCGGGTGACCTTTACAATCTGTATACTGCCCTAATCTTCAGCAGAATATTCCAACTGTTAAAAAAAAAAATCACTTGGAATAAAGTAAGGATATTTTGTTGACATTAATTTGGACAGAACAGTTTGAACTCTTTTTTTATTGTATAATAACTATTATTTTTGATATATTAAGGGTTTTGATAGCCGTTCCTTCTTGTTCTTCTCTCTTCTTCTCTCTCATAGCACCCCCCTCCCCTCCACCACACACACGGATGCTGTTGTTCACACATTGTCAAGCACTGTTTGTCATCAATAAGCATCTGCCTGTATGAAATGTCAGAAGACTGCCGAGAAATCATACGAACTAATCTCTGACACACAGGAGAGAAGGTACGTGTTGTGTGAATTAAATAGTCTCCTGTCTTCGGTAGTGTGGCATGCAAACACTCTTTGAAGAAGTCCCTTGCCTCCAAACCATTTTTTCGTTGTTATTCGTGAAGAATCGTAAAAACCTTGTTTTTACACGGGCTAGTGCCGCACTGGATTGTGGTTATCGCCGTTTCAGCACCAAAGGTAACGGACAGCACTCTCTCTCTCTGTATTGTCATCTAAACGGGGGGCGCGGGGAGCGGGATTTCCCTGGAATATAAATTATATATATATATATATATATATATATATATATATCACACACACACACACACACACACATATATATATGGCTCTTTTATTTTTCTTCGATCGTGATGTACAAATGTCCGTCAAATTATCAAACAGGCATTGTGTGGAAAAAAAACAGTATAGGTGAAGAATACACGATTTATTAACTGACACGAGTTTACTCATTTATGTCGTTTTTCTTTTTCTGCAATTTAACTGCAGATAAGGCGGCAGCGTGCTGATATCCTCGTGCATGCCTCGTTTTATTTCTTCTCCCAAAAAACTAGAGGAACTGCTTGTATTCAAAAGTGAAGATAATGCCTTCTTAGAAAATTAATAAATTGACCACTGCTAACTAAAATATAATATACACACGGATCAGACTTGCGACCAGTTAAGAAAAATACCGCTTTAAAACATATCACCCAGAAAATGCTATCGACCACTATCAAATGAACAGAAATGTCTCAGCGTCTTGCTACTCGGACAAGAACGGTGTAATTCATAATGGCACGGTGAGCAACTCAACAACTCCTTTTTATTAAACAATCAACAACATAAATCGCATATCAATCGTGAAGAGGAAAATACATCCTAAATTATAGCTAAATTGACAAACAACGTGCCTAGCTAACTATTTATTATAAACCTGCATTTTTTTTTTATGTAGTGGCCACATACCTAAACGTCTATTGGATTGATACTTCAAACGATGTGCTACAATTATAATATTGCAGCAGGCAAAGCTATCAAATTTTCAGGTTTAATGAGATCATAGCTACCTAACATATGCTACCTAGCTTCCTTACGGGACATGAATAATTCATTCCATAAAACTGGTTTCTTGACACGAAAACTTGCCGCATATTTGAAATACAAAGTGGACATATTCGGTGCAATAAACTGCATTTTCTTATAGACCAGCCGAAGATTTCGGTATAATAAGATGAATGCAGAACGTTTTTAATCACCATCGGCTGCAATGAGACGAGAAACTGAAGCATTCAGAGCTTAAGACAGGTTGAGAAGACCTACGGAAAATTTACCATAAAATACACAGCGATAAGGCGCACGACCGCGTCGACAACCAGAGTAAATTAACCCAGACACGTCGCCACAGTAAAAGAATAAGATTTCGTGCAATTATCACATTTACCCGTGAGAACTCCGACTCGGATTTGGTGGTCGTGGTTTGTTAAAATCATCCCTTCCGACGCCATGTTTACCAGTACTGTCGCCCGCACTGAAACCTAGGGCAGAGAGGAGAGCCGAGCGCATCGAACTTAGGGGGAGGAGAGAAGCAGAGGAACTCAAGGATTGAAAAGTTGAGTGCCGAACTAGCAGGACTCTTCTATACGAACAACACATAGATATATAGGCATTGAAAATTGTGGAGGCTGTTTAAACGGAAAATATCACTACACTGACCATGATACTGTAGGTAATTCATATATATAGACCCCTAATACGACAATAAACATCAATATGTTTTAAGTCAAACAAATACTGTTAAGATAAGTATCCCCAAAGTCTCGTATTTTTTAGCTGACAAATAGAAGATGAATTGCTCAATTACAGTTCTTAGATCTATTGAAAAGATCCGCGTTTAAGTTTTTAAAGAAAATGCGACATTTTATAACTATAATCTAAATCACAATATTTGTTAATGTATTCCTGGAGAACAATTTTATATGGATGGCTCTTTGCCGAAGGTAAAACCACAGCTACTATATTTAGCTTGACTGAGTGTGCATCCGTGTGCCACTTATTCCTCTTGTTTATTCAAACGGGGTGAAAAACATTACTCTGTTCTGTTGAAATATCTGCAAATATAGTTTAATTATTTATTAGCACACGTCCATGACGGAAAAGTGGGGCAGCTCGTCAGATCGTACCGTTTACTCCCACATAATGGACGACAGCTAATGCTATGTTTTAATTTTACATTTGCGCACACAGACACGAGTTCTAGAGCTCAGAAACGTATATCTGGTAACATCTGTGCTTACGTGTGTGTTATAATTTATTAAAGGCAAATATTTTATACTCACTATAGCGATGTCATGTAGGCTAATATACACTCTATGGACAAAACTATTGGGCCACATTTCTTAATCTTTGAATTCAGGTGTTTCATTCAGTCTCATTGCCACAGGTGTATAAAATCAAGCACCTAGCCATGCAGTCTGCCTTTACAAACATTTGTGAAAGATTGGTTCGTTCTAAAGAGCTCACTGAATTTGAGCGTGGCACTGTAATAGGATGCCACCGTTGCAACAAGTCCGTTCGTGAAATTTCTTCCCTCCTAGATATTCCACGATCAACTGT
>JAOYSI010018577.1:0-22249 GCA_025775065.1 Hiodon alosoides
ATGTGCAGTGGTGTGTTTTGTAGGACAAGTGATGTATGCACTGCAAAGTCATCTGTTCAAGGCTCCTTTCACCAGGGTCATGCAACGTTTAGAGAGAGTGCAGGTTCTAAGTGTGTAGCTAACATTTTGATAGCAATTTTGGTTAATGAGCAAAAAATGTGCTCATGGACGAATTGTGACCTTGTCAGTATTCTAGTCAAAGGAGACTCTTTGAATAGGGAAATATGGAAGGCTAGCTATTACTCGATTTTTTTTTTACGATTTTTGGACAACATTGCCTTTGAAGTACATATTGGACAGACGTTTTCTGGTGAAGTTGGTCTGGATTCAAAGAAAGACAATACAGCTGCTAGAATGGCCCAGCCAATCAACCTGACTTAAATCCCATTGAAAATCTAGGGAAAGAACTAAAGATCACGATTCATAGAAAAGGCAAAGGGAACCATCAAGACTTGAAGAATGTTTTTGTGGAAGAATGGGCCACAATTACAACGGCATTTCATGATGGGTAAAAGCAAAGAGCTTACTCAAGACCTTCGCAACCTGATTGCTGCCAAACATAATGATGGCATTGGTTATAGGCGCATTTCTAAGCTTCTGAATGTTCAAGTGAGCACTGTTATACAAAGTGGAAGTACAATCATTTCACCATAAATGTGCCTCGACCAGGTTCTCCTCGCAAGATTTCTGACAGAGGAGTGAAAAGAATAAACAGAAGAGTTGTCCAAGAGCCAAGGACCAGTTGTGGAGCGCTTCAAAAAGACCTGCCATTAACAGGTACTGTTGTCTCAAAGAAAACAGTAGTGAAGTAATGCACTCCACCTCCATGGCCTGTATGCACGCTCACCACGCAAGATTCCATTGCTGAAAAAATGTTGAAGCATTGAAAATCTAGGGAAAGAACTGAAGATCACGGTTCATAGAAGAGCCAAAGGGAACCATCCAGACTTGAAGAATGTTTTTTGTGGAAGAATGGGCCACAATTACAACAGAGCAATACAACAAACCAAAACAAATGAGCTCAGCCAATTAATTTATGGTTAATAATGTGAAATGACACAGGGAAAAAGTATTGAACACATGAAGAATTAACAGGTACTGTTGTCTCAAAGAAAACAGTAAGTAATGCACTCCACCGCCATGGCCTGTATGCACGCTCACCACACAAGATTCCATTGCGGGAAAAAAAGCATGTTGAACGTTTAACATTTGTTGCACAACATTTGGAAAAGCCAGTGAAATACTGGGAGAATACAGTGTGGTCAGATGAAAACAAAATTGAACTGTTTGGATAATAAATGGCAATGCACAACATTGAACGTTTGGAGGTGGTAACATCATGGTGTGGGGCTGCTTTTCAGCAAATTGTCCTGGCAAACTGCACATCATTGAAGGAAGAATGAATGGGCAAATATACGGAGATATTCTTGACAAAAATCTCCCACCATCTACCAGGATGATACGATGGTGGACATTTCAGCAAGACAATGATCCCAAACACACAGCCAAGGATTGGTTTCAAAGAAAGAAAATACAGCTGCTAGAATGGCCCAGCAAATCACCTGACTTAAATCCCATTGAAAATCTAGGGAAAGAACTGAAGATCACGATTCATAGAAAAGGCAAAGGGAACCATCAAGATTTGAAGAATGTTTTTGTGGAAGAATGGGCCACAATTACAATAGAGCAATGCATACATACAACAAAGAAAACAGTAAGTAATGTGAAAACTAGTATTACAAACAGCATTGATATTATGGATTGTGGGAAAACCAGCTTAACCAAAACAATGAATGGTAGATTTTAATTTGAATTTGAATTTCTTGAAAGGAAAGACCCTTGTGTAGATGACAGACAGAAGAACGAAGGACAAAGGCCGAGAAATTATTTGTATGTGTAACGTTATTTTATATTTCCCTCTCCCCCATTAAATTATGATTTATGTGAGTAGTTTTTTAGTATTTATGTAATACATAAATTTTCTGAATCAACATTCATGACATTTCATTATGTACATATTTATTTTTTTTGACAGGGGAAAAGTGCACTGTGCACTATTTTGTTCATTCTTTGTTTTAATTCGCCCTGTACTGTTTCTTTAAAACCCCTTGTTCTAAATCCTCAGTTTTTACTAATTCCCCTGCTTGAAACTAAATGACACTCAAACCAACATGCATGCAATCTAATAATTTTATATATTTATTTATTTATTATGTAGTATGATTTAAACATACTGCAAGGGGCCTCAGGAGTTAAAATACAAAGTGCTGCTTCCCAACTCGCACTATCTACAGTAGATCGACATTTTACGACAGTACAATTAGATGAACATTTCTCTCAGATAGTAGTACGATTATAGGAAAGTCTCAGGTGACTCCTTGCCGGCTATTTGGTTATTTGGTGTTCAAGCTACCTGCCAGCTTCTAATAAACGCCAAGTGAAATGATTCAGTTCAAATAATGATCTCAACAGCATGTGAGTCCACATAGAATCTGGTAAACCATTTCGACAATGCTCCAAGTGTTTTATACACTGAATGTTCAGACCCAGCTTGTTTTAAAAAGATTTAAAAAAAAAAACATTTTCAACTTCATGAAATAGCTTTTATTCAATTAATTAAACGATGACATTCGAACAATGGTTTCCAAACAAGTCAGTTGAAAAACAATAAAAAGGCTCTCGCAGTCATTTCCATGAAAATTACCATGAATGCTAGGTTTAGCATGTATGCGTACTAGCATGTTGGTGTACAGCATTCAGTACAATTTTAATGCAGGGTGTAAAATAATTCTAATTTAAATATTTATAGACTAGGCTGAGGCGACAAATCAAACATATCCTACAGGAAAGTACAGAGGATCTGTACTCCTTCATTAAAAGCCATCCTATAAAAAACGATGACTTTTGTAATCCCTTGTTAAAACAGAGCAGTGCATATTTTAATTCACAATCCTTCAATTCCCTATTAATAATTTACACCTCTTCGTTCCTATCTGCACCCTCCACAAAATAATAGACTGTACATAACATCCCCCTCTCCACTCAATGAAAATGCAACATCAGATCCTCAGCCAGCGTTCCCTGGCCAGCTGCCACACAAACGATCGCCCGCCACCCTCACAAAAGGCGGGGGTATTATTAACCCACAACAATCTTAATACTGTTTCAAATGTAAAAAAATTACATACAAAACGGGAATGTAAATGCAGTTAAATACTAAACTATTTTTTCTTATTGCTTCGTGTGTATAAATGTGTACCGAGTATAACTACCATATCAAAAACAAATTTTAAGCTAAGTTATATGTTAACGTGACAATAATTTGTGTATTTTTCTCAAATGCCATAACTAGAGCCAAACCAGATTCTCAATCATGAACCGTGACTTCTGGTCATTTTTGTACTGAATGATAAAAATCAATCCAGTAAAACAATGTTACAGGTTCCAGGTGCAACAGGGCTAGGGTTGTTACAGGCTCCAAATAATAAAAGGGTTGGGTTAGGGTTGTTCAGAGATCCAGATGCAACAGGGTTAGGATTTGGGTTGTTCGAGGTGGTGTATTTGTTTGTTTTGTTAAGAAAAAAAAGAACATAAATGTCACAAACTGGACAAGTGACATTTTTAAGCTGTGATAGGAGATAAACAGCAGATAGAGAAAAACGATTGAATCGCTTTTCTAAAACACGACACAGAACTTAAAGGTATGCCTGTATTTTCGTAGCTGATTGGCCACCTCTGTAATTTACCATTGGGAAAAGAACATGATCCCCCAAAGCTGCACAACTTAATTAAAATCAATGTACAAAATTCTGATAGCTTACCATGTGCGAATAAGACCCCAGGGTATCAAACACCTGCCTCAGCGTAAAAACAGTCACTAAACCCCAGGGTTTCAAACACCAGTCTCTGCGTAACACAGTCACCTTGGACCAGGCCAGCACCTCTGTAATATTGAATTTGTTTCAAATGACATGCTGTGTGCCCATCTGCATGCCATTAAAGAGAAAACTGCTGCAGCAGAACAGACTCTGCTTTCCATGAATCGAGAAACTCCAACATCGAACTGTGTGAAAAAGCCTGTGTATATATATCAATATAGCCTCAGAGGGAAGATCATTCATTACAACTGAAACATTTCTCGTTTCTAATAAAATACCATTTTTAAGTTTTTTAAACACGAAATAAAAATGTTGTTGGGTCTTTAATTCTTTGCACTGACAACTTTAGGCCAAGATGAGATTGTGAGGGCACCGAGATGTCCGACTCAGCTCTGCCCAGACATCACATTCCACATTTCTCAAGATCAAAATAAGCAGATAACCTCATCACATCATTCAGTCTTAAGCTTTCAGGGGAAAACGGTATGTCCGGATCAACCAGTTCATGAACTCAAATTTCATGGTGTAGTTATCTCCACATGGGGAGAAAGACAGCCAGAGAAAGAGAAAAGACGGGGAATGGAGAAGATGCTGGCTGGGAGACACCTGACTGGCCCACCCCGTGATTTTGGTTGGCGCGGGTCCACTTGGTGCCAGTTCGGTCCCTGACTCGGGGGGGCTTGTTGGAGCCTGATGGGTTGTGGCCGGGCTTACCATAGGGTGGGGAATAGGGGCCATAACCCGGCCCATCATCACTATACCTATCTCCACTGTCCCTACCACCTGACCCACTGCCCTCCTCACCTGCAGCGAAAGAGAGAGAGGTTAGATAGTCAGTACATGTCTATATGAACCTATGTATATTGGTGTGCGGGAGGACGTATAGATGTGTGTAATAATATGTGTGGGTGTACTAACATGTGGGAGCTGTGTGTATGTGTATTGTGTGATAGCACAACGAGCATTGTGTGTGCATGCATTGGTGAATGTGTGTTACTCACTGTCCACAAAGTCAGTGTCCTGCCCGGCCTGTGCTTGTTTCAACCTATTGGTGGCAACGCGGAGCTCCATGATCAGCTGTCGGGTCCTCACATCAGGACGAGCAATGTCCACCTCCACTTCAGGGTTGTTGATCTGATTGACCAGACCGTCCCCCATCACATCAGGTAGATACCTGGCAATGAAGTGATAGTTCAGCACACACACACACACACCTTTCCCCTAGCTACCTACTCACAAATATACACTTCATTCATGTCAATATACCTGATTTCATACCTAGACATGATTATATATAGAAATTATATATATAGAAATATATATAGAAAGAATAGGGACAGACTTGTATTATATACAATTATACCTACAGTACAGTGCGGCTCAATACAGTGTCTCGCATAAGTATTCAGGTGTCTTGCACACTGTAAAGGGTTTTCCTCTAGAAAGGCTGCTAGTTTGTTTATTTGGGGCTGGCACCATAGGGGAAAACACTAAAAGAGGTTTGGAGCTTGTTACAAATTAGTGATTAAAAGTTTTTATGTTTGAAATTTGAACCATTTTGGTGAAGAATCTGATTTTTGGAAGAACAAATTTTGCACCGTATAATGAGTTTAGGCTTTTCCCCTTTTCTAACCTCTGCCAAGTAATTAAAGAAACCAAAAATTGCTACATTTACTCTCAGATTGGTGGTTTCCAGCAATCCTGCATGTCATGACAAACCCCGGGTTGTGTTACAGTTGATACCTGAGCAGGCCAATGTGCACTTTATCAAGGATTGGACCTCTCTCAACTTCCCCTGCTCATTCTCCCCGAGCCTGTCCACCTCTACACCTCTCCTGCCTCCTCCCTGCATCACTCCCCCCCTCACCTTCCCCTGGTCTGCCCATTCCAGCACTTGTCCTCGTTGGTGATGTCAGCAGCCACATTGTCATCGTTGCAGATAGTGTGTGGGAGTGACACCCAGAAGTCCCTCATGGGGCGCAGTCGCTGCTTTAGGTCCAAAACCTGGAGGGGGTAGCAGTGCCCAAGGGAAAGTGACGAAACTACGCCCATTTTGGACGCGGGGCACAGTAAACCGCTCGTGAGGAAGTGAGGCACACTGAGGCACAGTGGGCAGCCTGTGGGGAAGCAAGGCACAGCGAGTGGCCCACGAGGAAGTGAGGCACAGTGAGCGGCCCGTGGGGAGGTGAGGCACAGTGAGCGGATCATAGATTACCATGGGCACATGGCCACATGCACCTTATCAGGCATTTGCATTTCCACTGGACTGATATCATTAAACTAAAAGTACATAAAGCAAAACGCCAAAGAAAAACCCTAAATATTTTTTAAAGTGGACCCATTAAAAAAGAAGGCACTAGAATGAATCAACGGACATCAGTGCCCAAAAAGCCCAGAAACTCTCTCCATCACTTTCTCACCAGACGGTCCACGTTGGTGCCGGCAGCTGTGGTGGGTTTCTCCTCCGGGCTGTACGTGCGGAACGGCCGCCTGTTGCCCCCCTGCTCCCGGGGGGAGCGGCGAGAGCGGCCTGGGGCAGGGCGGGGGCTACCGCACCCCTGGAACACCTGGGGTTGAAAGAAAGCAAGCAGTTCTCATTGGCCTACCCAACTCAGATACTCCCACAAGGCACTAAGCTGCTCTCATTAGAACTCATCAGAATAACACTGTGAATATTATCAACACTCACAAATGCCTTTTTACATTTTTTATAAAGATTTTCTATTTTCTATTAAAAATGCAGGGGACACATAAATAGAGTCTGATTGCTCTTCACCCCCTCTCCTTCACCTTGGTGGAGGTGGAGACACTGTTCTCCTGCATGTGCATAATGGCTTCAGACACCTTCACAGCGATGGAGTCAGTGGCCAGCTCCATGTTGAACGGTCCCTCCAGCTTGTCTGATACCAGTACCAGAGCATCTGAGAGTACGGAGAGGGACAGGGACATATTGGTGGGACACAGGGTGAGTTAAGGAGACTGATGAGGTGGGGGGTTTTCATTAAACTTAATTCCAGCCGGTAGGTATTTTAAATGGCTTAAACCACTGCTACAGCATAAATAACATCAAACTATGGATTCAAAAAATGCCAGGAAACCAGGTAACAATTTTTGTCCATTTTTTTTTTATTTTTTATATTTAATTGCTACAGACTCATGTAAACTAACTCTGTTGTTAGAAATGGATAACTTCCACAATGCTTTGTAACATTTAAGGATGAAAAAAGCAGGCAACCTGAAGACGTTTGTGTGACTTACGGGACCACTAAGACGCACACACTTCCACTGTATAGTACACAACAAACCTGGCAGGTGCCAGGAAGCCCTCAATCCCCACCCCAGCCTTCCTCACCGATGAAATTGTTCCACTCGCTGTCCAGGTCGGCCTGGTTAGCCAGGCAGCCCTTCATCACGTTGAGGCAGAGGGAGCGGCAGGGCCGCAGGGTAGGCATACCGCGGCACAGGGGGCAGTACCACTGCCGCATCAGCGCTCGGGCACACTCCGCCCCAACGTTCAGCTGCCAGGTCAGACAGAGGGAAGGGGGGCCGGAGAGGACAAAGGGAGAGACAGAGACCGAGAGACAGGGTGTAGTACAAAGAACAAAAAGGGATGAGACCACAAAAAGGGCCAACAAGGGGCACACTCAGACAAACATACTCACTCAAACGCACTCACCTGGGCTGCCTTGCTAACAATGTCTCGACCAGTGGCCAAGCCCTGCACTAGTGCTCTGGCTGCAATGAATGCTCTTGACACCTGAGAGAGAGAGAGAGACTTACCCACACAGTCATACAGTGTGATCAGCAGATGTTGCGTTACCTGCCTATGAACAGCCGTTTTCTTAACTCTAGGTAGCATAGCAGTTCATGGAAAAAGGGATTACCAGCTGAGGGCAGTATTACTGGTTGGCTCACGTAAAAGACATCCTTTTGGACTTTCACCAAGGATACATAGACAACCTAACCAGAACGCACAGCATGTATACCCATGATACATAGACAGCCTCACCTGAATGCGCAGTTTGTGTACCCATGACACGTAGACAGCCTCACCTGAATGCGCAGTTTGTGTACCCATGAAACGTAGACAGCCTCACCTGAATGCGCAGTTTGTGTACCCATGAAACGTAGACAGCCTCACCTGAATGCGCAGTTTGCGTGGCAGGTCTCCAAAGGGCTGCAGCTGCTCGGCATGCTTGCTGACACACTCCAAGTACTCTTCACTGAACTGGTACTGCGGATTGACCAACGAGAAGACCCGCTCAACTAGCCGGGACCAAAACTCAGAGAGAACTTCAGCCAGACTCACACCGCCCCCTGTGGGAAAACAGAGGAAACTACCGACATATGTTGGCAAAGACATAAAATCAATCAAATTTAATTTGTTTTAGCACATTTAAAAAAATAGAAATTGTCCGCCTTATCAAAAGCACAAAACAGATTTTTCAGAGGGAAAAAATGGCATAATACTAGAAAAATCTGAGACTGGGAAATATTGCGGAAAAGATCATATCAACTCAACAAAAATGAGACAAACACAGAATTAATTTGAGTTAAATGTCTGGATAAGACAGAATAAAATTAACAGTAAAGTTGAACAGAATGGAGACAACCAAGAGACTGACCAGTGTAATAATGTCGTAGTTCAGTGAAGAGTTCCTGGAAAACAGGTGCATTCTGGGTGTACAGTCTGCCATATGTCTTTGTGAACATCTGATTCATTGACTTCTCTGCCAAGTCAATAAGCTCGCGGAAGAATTCTAGGCAGGAAAACAGGGAAAGAGAGTAATGTAAAGTCATGTGCAGAAGGGACCTTGAAGCTGAAACAGGAAACTGAGCTTAAATGGCAGGTGAGACATCTAAAAATATAATATTTCTGGATATCTGTTAAGTAAATTAAAAATGATAAAGTAAAATGTTTGAAAATTATAGCACATTGTGAATAATCATTTTTAACAAGAAAGACCAGGTCCCTAGGACATGCAAAAACATTCAGAGAAATGCTGGCCAAAGGGATGTTTTACTTTAATTAATCAAACAGACAGCTTATATACTAGAATAACTTAGTAACTTTAGACTTGCATTCTCCTCTGCCCCCAAACTCCACCTGCACCTTGTTTTAAAGCTCACCCACCGTCAAACTTGCGGTGTCTCTGGGTGAAGGTGGTGAGCAGGAACTGGCTGGCATCGTCAACGGAGGACAGAAAGTTGCTCTGGCTCTGGCGTGCAAGTGCCTCCTCCATGACACTGGAGCAGCAAGTGTAGTCCTGGGGACAGAGGCGAAGGTGCTCTCCTAGACCAATCAAAAAGCAAGTAGGGTCAGGAACCAGCTAATCCGAGAGGACAGACTGCAACAAATCACAAAATGCAATGTTATGGCTATGACTTTTTAAGGTCACTAGAAAAGGTGACCACTAGGTTTGTGACCCTAACAGTGTCAAAGGAGATGTCTCTACGGCAGCTTATGCAGCCTGAAAACTTGCATTAAAAGCCTGTTTATTTCTTGGCTAAATAATGCCTCTCCCAGAATGGGATCTGGAGGTTTTGATATCCAACCAAAAGAATATAGCTCATGATATGTAACAATAATAGGACAGTCAACTCCACCAATGAACCAAAGTCATTCAGTAATTCCGTGATTGAGGGAGCATATACATATAATGTACAAATACATATAATGATCATATATACAGCACGCCCAAAACACTGCAGTCTAATGTAATAAACAGACTTCACTTCCCACAAAGAACGCATTTTGTTCACTCAATACTTCACATTACTCGCTTCTCCAACTTCTATGGACATCCAATTTTATATGTTTTCCTTCCTCCCTTTGTCTGGGTCCCCCTTCTACATTTCCAATTTCAGATCTCCTCATCATCCTCGACTCTCAGCCATCTGCTCCCCTGGCCCACGGGACAGGGAGCCAAGACTCAAAGTGCAATTACCAGCCATCAAACACACCCAGTGAATCCTGCAGACACACACAGTGAATCATGCAGAAGCACACACACACACACACACACACACACACACACACACAGTGAATCCTGCAGAGACATACTCACACACACAGTGAATCTTGCAGACATGAGAAAAAACTCACACCGATACATACACAAATGTAAATCAATATCCTAATATTTTTCACACACTGATATACACACACCCGCCACATATACAAAGCCCAGCACAGGCATACAGTAAATGCAGAAGGACCCACATCTGGGGTTATGAGACTTGGGCAAACTCCCCAGGGGTTTATCTCCTGTTCTATTAACTTCCATTGGTTTATCAGCTGTCAGCACCCATACATGCCCCCTCCTAACAGATCTCTACAGAGCAATGGCTTTACCTCTGGTGTGATGATCCAAAATGTATTTTAATAGTATATCTGCATCAGCCGTATAAGTGCATCAGCCGTCATAGCCACTGACAGTTTATTCAAACATGCAGTTTTTTTCATACAGAAAGTCGGTAAAACTCAGGATTACAAAGCAATAGCTGCAGGTCAGACTCTTCAACTGGATACAAGTCTTTGGTGTGCCCTTGGTTACTCAACAAATGATTACTAGGACAAATACTAGTAAAACTGCATGAAAACAGAAAGAATATACCTCTCACTCCATTTGCTTTGTTCAGAAATCTCTCTCTCTCTCTCTCTCACACACACACAAGTGGGTTCTTTGTTGCCTCACAGACGATTTCATGCATACTAAAAGATCTGAACACTGGCCACAAACAGGCAAACAAACAACGTTATATAAACAAATATATGATATAGTATTTGAATGTATTCTGAACGTCTTACCAGAAATTTGTGTCATTGGTACTGTGTTGAGACTGTACCCCTTCTCCGCGTATACCTGACGGGTCTCGCTGCAACTCCGGCTCGCCGATACCGTTTCCAGAAAAGCCATCGCACAGAGCCACACCAGCCGGCACCGGGCAGACAACATTCGACGAAATATCATCGCCACTAATTGAGATATTCACTTGATAAATCTCACCTATGTACACCGTTGTCAGATGCTATTGAAATTCACAGTAAAACACCAACTACGAGCACGAGTGTTGAAAGAACCGAAATGCGGGACTAAATAACTCAAATAAACACCACATCGAATCGTTACACAAATAATTATGTTAGTATTCTTTTCGACGTTATGCCTTGAATTATAAAGGGTACACTTTTGTCATCGCCCATATTATTTGAGAATGGTTGGATTTCCAGTCGGCCAAGCACGGTTCTGAATTTGGATGCTAGCTTATTTGTTGAAGAAGCCGGCTACATATGATTAAACAGCAGATCGACGATGTCACTAAGCATTCCCTAGACCCCTCCGTCTCGCGGTCTGCATCGGAACAATGAGCCTTCTACCACGAGGACCCAGATGGGTGAGGTGTGGGAGTGGAATCGTGTGGGCTCCTCCAGGTCCTAAATTTGCTGCCGATTTCGGCCTGTTCCTTCTTGACAATAGTTACCGCTTATAGCAGCCCACACCAAACTATCGATTCACTATATGGCCACCGCAAATGTGCTTTGTTTGCTTATTTTTGCGCTGAGGAAGCATCTTCAATATCAATATAAGACTTAGTTAATATCTAGATATTAGTAAATTAATAATGCATTTTATATTATATTGTTGCCAATGATGCCACACGCACGCAAGTATCCCCTAGAATAATTTATTAACCAATCCGCAATTCCAAATTATAGCCTATTATCAAAAATCATTGATTAGCAACTCACTGATCAATACGTCTGGGGTAGTCTTCTTAGTCACGTCTGTAGTATTTTACAGTAATCGCGTGTTTATGTCATCATGCAACACTGGAGTTTTAGGAGGGCAGACAGATGGTACGTCTTAATTCTCTTTTATACTTTGTTTTTATGTTTTTCTTTCTCTTTCCGCCCTGCTCCTCACTTGTAATCAATCTCTCTGAAACCCTTTCATTTTCAAATGTGCAGAAGACTGTGTGCGAGCGTTTCCGCGTCAAACAGCTGCCAAATGCCTCGCTTTTCTCCCCCCCAGACATTTGATGTCAGACCTGTAATCCACGTCGGCTGGACGGGGTGGAGAGGGGTGGAGAGGAAGGGGAAGGTGAAAAGACGAAAGAGGCATCACTGGATAAATTGAGCCAGTCAGTAACCCGTAATTTGACACTGAAGGTAATTAAGGCTAAACAAAATTAGCGCTTCACATCAGATCCAGATTCACACCTAAATACATCTAGACTATATTATACTATCGTGCACTGTCCTATGGACATGTAGCCTATATTGAACTATAGCCTATATTGAACTATAGCCTATATCCCCCCCCGCTATTTCCGTCTTTTCCCACCCGTGGCTCGAATCCGCACAATGGCACAACAGGTCCAGTTTGCAGCATCACATTTCAATTTAACAATTAAAGCTGCCTAAATTGGTCCTATTAAAAACTTAACCGCCCAAAAATCAACTTATGTTGATGTCTATTCCATGTCTATTCTGCAATATTAACTGTAAACAAAATAATTGAAACAATACTGATGGAATAAATAGGATTTGCTTGATGATTGTTTTAAAAATTCAATGTTTGAAAATTTTTAATTAAAAACGTTTAAGTTCAAACTCAATATATATCGTATATCAGGCCCGGTTCTGCTATGATTGAGGGGGCTTTGGGAAATGTTTGGGGGGCAGTATTTGTTCCTATTATTTTCTTGATGCAAATTTTCCAATCTCACAACTACACCTATGCTTTTGAAATAGTAACTATTTCTAACTGGGTAGGCCCTAAGAGTATATGGTCTCACCACTTTCCTCCCTCTGTTTAATTTCTGCACACGCTGTATTTTGCAAATGGTATTGGCTAGACGCATGCCTTTAAAATCCCTTATTCTTATCCTAGCGCATTTTTCCAACTTGTAAACCCTCGCTTTGTAAAAATTATATCTCTATAATTTGTGCTAAAGCATGCGTCCAGGTTGCCCGAATTTCACGATACCAGCTCGGACTGAATGCAGGAGTGGTTTGACCAAACATACGTTTAGGCAATGATTTAAGAACGGACTGCGAGGGTGAACTTGTGTTCAGCCCATGGCTAGCATCCGAGGTGCTTGAACAACTATGTCGGTTCGGTATCACCGGCAAGAGTGAAAAAAAGCTAGCGGCCGAACGCGACGTGCTGGGGCGAGAAGCAGGTGTGGAACACAATTTGTGCCCCATTTCATACTTCTTAATGTGTTTGTACGTGTTAACACTACAATTTTGAACGTCTTAAGACTTTAGAAAATGGGTGCTACCACTTAATTAGTTTCTGAGGGGAAACCCTATAGTGATCATTGCAAGAGAGAAAACCATTCCCCACTAAACCTACCTTTTTTTGTTTTTCCATAAGCTGGTGCACCACTTGCGCCGAAACATCAGCAGAGGTGCTACGTGGCTTTGGAACCAAAAATCTGTACATATTCCAAACCTAGTGTCTATGCTAACAAACCACTTATCAACAACCTAATTCATTCAACACACACGGCAAGCAAACTAGTAGCTAGCTAGACACACGTGTGTGGCAGAGTTGCCCAACTATCACAGCCCTCATCCCGCAACTGTACACAATCAACCACCACCGCTCCACAAAAAGAATGCCCCCTAAATAAAGTAAAAATGAAAAATGTAATAAGATATTATTGACACCAACAATTAAGGTATAAAGTTTGCGTTTCAGAATGCTGATCAAACTGATCAGACAGACTGACTAGCCTGCGTGCTGCATCTCGGGTTTACATCGTCTTACATCGAATTTACATCACAGGAAATTAAATCCCTTTGAATATATATGAAAAAAAAAAAACGTTTTTCTTATTTTTTTATTTGACGGGGCAAGACGAAAATTTGAGGGGGGAATGCTCCTCTAGACCCCCCTCCCCCCAGAACTGGCCTCGATATACATATATAGACTTTCTTGTGTAAATCTTCATTCTTTGATATGTACTGTGAGTTATATGTAAAGGATGGTTATTTACATTTGACATTTTAGGCATTTGGCAGACGTTCTTATCCCGAGCGATGTAAAAAACTGCTGTGGTTTAGGTGTTAAAGTGCAATAAGAAACTGAAATATCTTGCCCTAATGACAATTACTAAGAGAAGGTATAAAGACAAATGCTGCAAAGAGATAACATAATATCAATAAACATGCATAACTTACACAAAAGCATCACTATCTACACAAAAACATAGAAAATAAGTAAACACAACAAGCTCAACCTAATCTAATCAGTTTCCTCCTGAAGACAGTGTAGACCTCAAATTGTCTGATGTCCTCAGGAAGAGAGTTCCACTATTTCAGGACAAGTGTTGAGAAGAGTCACTGGACAATGTTTTCATCCATAGGGGTGTAACACAACACACCTATATACCGAGTTTGTCAGTGCATTTTTGGCATCAGGTAGCAGTTGGCATTGTTGCAGCTGTCTGCTGGTGCCTGCAGAATCGGTGTGTAAAATGACAGGTTGCTCTAATGGGGGTTGGATTGACTGAAACTAGTTGTGTTTCCATTAACACCTCCTGTGTGTTGGAAGAGCCGGGACGCATTGGAAAAACTGGCGATTCCAAATTTGGTCATAATCAGGAAATTATATTTTGTTTTATTTGGAAATTTGGAATCGCAACATGTGCTTAGGTAGCTCAGCTTGTTATTACAAATCTTGAGAAAATTATAGGCTTACATCAAAGTTCTCTGATCCAATTGCCTTCAAGCCACTTGTCACTTTACACACTACACTACACAGCCCATAGAGGTACAGAGTGCAGGAGAGGTTCAGCATTGATTGAAGGAGAGGCACAGCCCTCCTGACAGAACTGCCAGTCTGCAGGAGCCAGGGAAGATGGCTGGAGACGCCTTTGGGCTTGCATTTTAGACTTAAATGGACCAAGACCCATTGCTTATACAGTATATGTGGAAACGATAGGTAACTGATTTGGACAGGCTAAGGGTTGGTGCACTGTCAGTTGGTTAACAATTATTGGATAGTATTACAGGTAGTTACAGGTTGTAAGCTACAGTCATTAAGATAATTTACTGCACATTTCATGACGTCTCAAAACAAGAATAAGATGTACTTTGGTTGCTATACCGACCTTTACAAAATAACCAATCACGGTTTACAACCCAACATGCTAAACCAATCGCCACCCTGCCGGAAAGCCAATCAAAGGTCTTTATTGCCGAGTATATTTTTTTCGCGCCGTGAAGTGCAATCTAATTTGAAGTGTGAAATGTAGTCAGTTCAGTTGTGTAAATGTTTGCTAACTTTCAACAAAAGTTAAAATCAAAATTTCAATATTTAAGCCTAAATCAAGGCATGAATTTTGTCTCATAAACAAATAGATTTGTTAATAAGGTAAGTCAAAAATAATCGTCTTAACGATTTTGCTGGCTGGTCTGTTTTAGCAGGCCAACTCCATGGTTGAAATTAATTTAATTTGATTGTGTCTCGTCAAATTTTAGCTAGCGTCAGTAATAATTATCATCATCATCTGGGAAAGAGTGTGATGTAACGGTAACTTTGAGCATCGACGCTAAATATGGAATGTTGATTCTTAACATGCAAGTTTGATTCTTTTATCGACTCTGTGGAAACAACATGTTTTTAATTTTCTTTCTAGGAAGGATCGAGCTCTCCATACTTCTAACATACTTCCCTCTTCAGTGAATCCGATTTTAATCTATTTATCACGTAACTCGGTGACCGCAGTTTGCAGAGTTCGCTAGTTAAAAATGGACCAATCCGATGAGACTGACATAGACTGGTAAAGAGTTATTATTTCGATGGATTTACCCGTTTGTCGCTAATTTTCTGCGGTGGTGTAGTACCATTGACTTGTTTGTAGCTTGTTTAACTTTATAAAATTACAATACATATTTATGGTCTGGTTCTCCACAAGTTTACCTTTTACTCAAACCTGAAATAGTACCAGCGAGTGGGACGATGTCTCTGATTCAGACAGCGACTTCGAAGTGAAATCCAAGAAGAGGCTACCAAAGACAGCTACTTTCGGAACGCCGGTTTGTACCCGTATTAAAATGATATTATGGTACATACGTAGCAGTTTTTGGTATCCTGATTTATAATATTGTCCATACAGTCAAATGTTTTAGAAATACAAAATAGCGTCATGGACTGTGTAGTATGAAATAAAAAATTTAACTGGTTAAACTTTTTTTCTTCTTCAAAATCTTATGTTGATCATAAGAACTGTGTCTATTACACATGAATACTGTTTAAGTAAAATTGTTTACCTCAATCTCTTGTTGGCAGCCAATAAAGCGACCAGCGCGTAAAGCTGCAGCCCTGTCCAATTCTAGCTTAGGGGTCCCCGGAACTGCAACACCCACTGTGGGATCTCTCCGCCCTATCAGCCTGGCGCAGGAGCAGTGTCAAACAACTGCAGGAGATCTCTATGAAGCTGTGAAGTCTGGCAGGAGTGCCTTGGTGGTGAGAGAGAGAGAGAGCAATATGCTAACTTATTGTCATAGTTCATTTTGTAAATTTGATTTGACCATATTTCTAATATTATCCATACATGATATGTAGGGCTGGGTGATAAAACGATAACAATAATGATCGCGAAATTATTTTCCTTGATATGTTCGATAAATGTTTGATAAAATTAATTTGAATCACGAACTGCCAAATGCCAATCATGTAGCAGGAATACAGGTATGCATCGCACAAGTTAAGCTGCACGGTGAGATGCCAGCATGTCATATTGTTCACAGACACAGTGGCTGGCAGACTTGTAGTTAGTGAAAAATTAAACGTATTAGCATTAGAGCTATTCTACGTATTTATTTTCCTTGCCTTTGCAACGGCAATTTTTTTATTTAATTAAAAGACTTACTTTTGATGTAGAGCACACTAATAACAAATTAACATTCCCAGTTCAGTGGAAAATCATAAATACATTCATGTTTTTAAATTTCTGATATCTTACTGAGAATGCTCAATGTAGCTGGTACGCTGGATCCTTTAGCTGGCATCAGTCTTGGTTTAAATGATCTTCCCCCATGACAAATAATTAGGTGACGGTATTAAACAAGCACTCCCACTAGGTCTTCGAAAAAGACTTGCCACGTGGGTTTGTTAAGCAGTCTAAGAGCATCGAAAGTACACAGAAGCGCAAAGCAACCGAGGTGAACGGAGACCTCAAACAGCAAGAAGCGAAAACAACAGTGGAGTTGGCTAAACGTTTTACTTAATTTTACTCATGCATATTTTTATGTTGAAAAAAGATTTTATCGTTATAGTTGTTTTGAATGTTCTAACTCCGATTCGTAAATGATCCACTGTTTGGCAAGTGTTTGTCATGTTCTAGGGCTCTTGACTGCGACCAAAATGGTCACAAATGTGATAATTTTTTGAGAACGTGCGAGTTAAAATTTCACACAGTCGCATTGGTGCGAGTGCATAATGTTTAGGTTGTTTTGGTACCTGTCTGGCACATGTAGTCCGTTAACCAATCAGGTTTGCTTCACCCCTCCCTACGTGCAGTCTGTGCGTTCATCAGCTATGCACATTTGCGGCGTGGTGCATAGATGATAAGATACCAGCGTTAAAGCGCAAATATGAAGCGGTCTATAGCTGATTATTTTAAAAGACACTGTCAATCTTTACATCAATGCAAAACCAGCATATGCAAATTAAGAGAACGATTCATCAACATGCAAGGTCATTATGATTAATATTAAACAAAAGGGTGCGACCAAATCGTAAGTCTGTGTGACCCAATTGAGAAAGCTTCTGGTTTCTTCAACTTTCACTCAGGAGTAAAAATCAGCCTTTAAACTTGAAAGAAATAATTATTTGACATTTATTGTGAAAATTATCAATATCGACTGATATTAAATTTTTTTATCATGATAACATTTTTGGCCAAATCACCCAGCCCTAATCATACGCATTCATCAGGTTGCTTTAATATAATTTCTTACCTGTATTCTGGTGTATTTTATTTAAATATATATGTTCACATGCTTTGGCAATGCTAAACTAACTTTGGCAATTTAAATGAGAGGTGAAAGGGTGAAAAAAGAGGGCAGTGCCTTCAATTGGAAGGAAGGAACTATGAGAACTTCAAACATTGTGAGGGCTGAGTTGTAACTCCACTGTCACTCTCTCCTAAATCAGACGGTGGTTGATGAGTGGCTGGACACCTACAAACAGGATAAGGAGAAGGGACTTCTGGAGCTCATCAACTTTGTTGTGCAGTGCTGTGGTTGTAAAGGTCAGGAGTCATCTAGTGTGGACTAGTGCAGGGGTTCCCAAACGTTTCCATGCCAAGGCCCCCCAAATAGCATAGGCTTCTGGCTGGGGGCCCCCTTTCTTTAAAAAACAAGGGACTAGTGTGCACATGAGGGAGGAGGAGATGACCTGTGCACACGTGAGTGATGGAGGGCAGGGGGCGCCACTGAGGCACAGCCAGCAAAGAGTGGGGAATCTGTTCCTTGACTTATTTAGACATAGAATATTGTCGGACAAAAAGGCTGAACACAGGTCTGCCAAGGGTCATGTGTTTCTGGCCGAATTCTGGCATATTTACCATTTATTAAAAGATCAGTATTGTTTTGGGTTGATTCAAATAATGTGGGATGAACTCCGGAATGTGTAAATGAATAAATTTAAACCAGTACTTTACATTTTTCATATTAGCATTAGCTAATAATTAATTGGCTGTTAAAATGCAACTATGGTAGAAGTTTGTTAAATATTGAGCTATATATTATTTTCATAAATAATATTGTTTTTAATGTACATGACCACTCCCTATTCTAGGTATGGTATTTTGAGTCTGAATTTATTTATGACCTTCCTTGGGTCCACACATAACATAAAGCATTTGACAAAACATACGATACAGTCGTGGACAAGCTATAGACAAGAATAACACAAATGCATAAAAAGCATGGAAGAATTTTTTTTTATAAATACATAGCCTACATACACGTGTGTGTAAATATATGCCTACATATACATACATGTGTGTGTGTGTGTGTGTGTGTGTGTGTGTGTGTGTGTGTGTGTGTATATATATATAGGCTCACACGTATAAAAGTGAAATCAGACAGAGGAACAATAAGAGCCATAGAAAGACAGATTGACCACCTAGCCAGGAAGGGGGAGGCAAAGCGCTGTGATAAGATGCTTCTTGGGCTGTTTTTATAAGATGTTCTTGCTGTTTGATTTAGTCAGCAGTGGTGGAAATGTGTTCCATGTTCACATGGTTTTATCCATTACTGTGCGTCGCATACGTTTGTTTTGGGTTTAGGTACAGTGAAAGAAACCCAAAGTTGCATGTCTGGTGTAGTATGTATAAGGTGTATACTAGTATCTTATTGAAGCAATCATAATTTTTTTAATCACACAAATATTTGTCACGAAGACCAGAAAATAAGCAGTTGATCTCTCCTCAACTCTTAATCACAAAAGTACATGTTAATGTATGTGCATGCTGCTCTGTT
Source organism: Hiodon alosoides (assembly GCA_025775065.1). NCBI lineage: Eukaryota > Metazoa > Chordata > Actinopteri > Hiodontiformes > Hiodontidae > Hiodon > Hiodon alosoides. The sequence goes on from JAOYSI010018577.1 coordinate 19,387, forward strand.
TTGTGCCAGCTGTAGCTTTACCAAATCTTTTTTGTTGCACTTGACCATACAAATGGAGAATAGTGTAGCTGTGACAATGCTAACACCTGAAGGACTGAATGACGCACACTCAAGTATGGTGCAGAAACTCTGAACTTTTTATCCCAAACAGACTGCTTCCTATCTTTACGGCAATATTATCAATTATCCGTATAATTTATGTTTTTTGTGTGTGGTAAACTTGTTGTCTACATGCTTTAGGTGTGGTGAACAGGGAGATGTTCACAAGCATGCAGAATGTTGACATCATCAGCAGGTTGACTAAAGATTTCAACGAGGTGAGGAAGGTGGGGGAGGGAAATGAGGAAGAGTGTGGGGTTCCTCATTAGACTGAATGGGATTCTGTCAACATTGTGCTCAGTTTTTATTAAACTTTGCGGACCGCGGTAAGGCAAGGATCCCATTAAACCATTTGCGCCGAAGAGGAAACGGCACTTTTAGAATTTTTTGAATTTCTCTGCATCTCTTTCTCTACTGCCAATGTTCTCCCTCAGGACTCTGTAAACTACCCTCTGTCCTCCCCGGGCCCCCAGTGGCGCCGGTTCCGGGCTGGCTTATGCGAGTTCATGGGTCTGCTGGTGCGTCGCTGTCAGAACAGCCTACTGTACGATGAGTACCTCTTCTCCTCCCTGTTGGCTCTGCTAACTGGCCTGTCGGACTCGCAAGTCCGAGCCTTCCGCCACACCAGCTCCCTCATGGGTGAGTCGTGTGTGTGTACGCGTGAAAGTGTGTCAGTTCATCCTTATTTTCTCTTGAAGACAACTGTGCAGGTGCATAGATGTCTTGTAGCCGTGAGCTGATGTGTGTAGATGTCTCCAAGTGATGTAGTTGCTATGTGTGTGTCCCAGCGTTGAAGCTGATGACAGCATTTGTAGGCGTGGCAGTGGAGGTGTTTGCTCAGACGGAGACGACTCTACGTCGTTACGAGTTGGAGAGAAGCAAGGAGTTGGAGCAAAGGGCCCAGGAAAGGATGGAGGAGCTGCATGCCAGCTATACTGAGGTTACAGACCACTACAGTACTATATACCCATCACTATTAAACACCCACTATTCAGTGCTATACACCCATCACTATTAAACATACACTATTCAGTGCTATACACCCATCACTATTAAACATACACTATTCAGTGCTATACACCCATCACTATTAAACATATACTATTCAGTGCTATACACCCATCACTATTAAACATATACTATTCAGTGCTATACACCCATCACTATTAAACATATACTATTCAGTGCTATACACCCTTCACTATTAAACATACACTATTCAGTGCTATACACCCATCACTATTAAACGTATACTATTCAGTGCTATACACCCATCACTATTAAACATATACTATTCAGTGCTATACACCCTTCACTGTCAAACATCCACTATGCAAACCAGCTACTCTCAGTCTGTTTCTGCCTGTAGCTTCGGGAGCACCAGGAAGAGCTGCAGAGCATGATGAACGGCGTCTTCAAAGGCGTGTTCGTGCACCGGTACCGCGACCGGCTCCCAGAGATCCGGGCCATCTGCATTGAGGAGATGGGAGCATGGTTGAGGGAGCACCCCAGCATCTTTCTCAATGATGGCTATCTCAAGTACCTGGGCTGGACTCTGCACGATAAGGTCTGTGTAACATGGTTGTGTGTCTTGGTGTCTGTGTGCCTTTGTCTGTGTACGTGTGAGAAACATGCTGACCGCCCCCCACTCTACAGCACAGCACTGTGCGTTTTAGGTCTGTGCGTGCACTACAGGGCCTCTACCGGGAGAAGGACTTTGTTGGCCGCTTAGAGCTCTTCACCAGCAGGTTCAAGGTATGTTGCCTGGGACTCCACTGCCTTCAAGGCACATAATACATGATCTCATGAAAGCAGGGCGTGGGGTGGGGGTCAGGCTTAAGGTAATATTGTGCCACTTTGTCAGACTATTTGTGTGCGATGTTGCAGTTTGTAACCCCTATTTTATTAGGCATTTAATGTTGGCGGCTGTTTGTAAAAATTGTTATTTTTGCCTGCATGTGTGTGTAGGAGCGGTTGCTCAATATGGTGTTAGACAAAGACTGGGATGTTGCAGTGGAGGTGGTCCAGCTACTGCTGCTGATGCACCAGTAAGTGGCACTCAAGTCGTGTGTGTGTGGTGACCGTGTGTGGTGACCGTGTGTGGTGACCGTGTGTGGTTACTGTGTGTTAAGGATAACAGAGGAGGGTCTGTCTGAGGAGGACTGTGAACGTGTGTACCCGCTGGTGTTTGCCTCACACAGGGGACTAGCCTGTTCTGCTGGAGCCTTCCTCTACCAAAGGTAAGAATTGATCATTATAGTGGACTGTGGAAGTGAGTGTAGAAGTGAGTTGACCAAACAACTAAAACAGTATTTGCTAAACGGTATAGCTTTCTAAGAGCCATTCTGATGTGTGTGTGTGTGTGTGTGTGCACGTGTGTGTGTTTCAGGCTGTGCTGCGAGATGGAAAGGGAGAGACGAGGAGAAATGGAGAGTCGCCAAACTACTTTCCTTAAGCTGCTGGTGTCCTTCTACATTCAGACAGAGGTGCATGAAGATTGATACTGGAGACTCCTGGTCTTTCTCTGTCTGTCACCTATTTTTGGCTCCCAGCCACCACACTGCCTTAACATTGCAGCATGTCCACCCTGCCACCACACTGCCTTAACATTGCAGCATGTCCACCCAGCCACCACACTGCCGTAACATCGTAGCAGCATGTCCACCCAGCCACCACACTGCCGTAACATCGTAGCAGCATGTCCACCCAGCCACCACACTGCCGTAACATCGTAGCAGCATGTCCACCCAGCCACCACACTGCC
>JAOYSI010018577.1:23380-36227 GCA_025775065.1 Hiodon alosoides
AGAGTGCTGCCTGTTCACGATCTCGCCTAACGGGGAGAGTGCTGCCTGTTCACGATCTCGCCTAACGGGGAGAGTGCTGCCTGTTCACGATCTCGCCTAACGGGGAGAGTGCCTGTACTTGTCTTATTTCAGATTCTGATTATGAAGGAAAAGAAAGCCCAGGTGCAGGACAGGAGACGCATCACTAGCCACTTCATACCGGTGCTGCCCCAGCTACTGGCTAAGGTGCTATACACATGCACGCAAACAAACAAACAAACACATGTAGCATGCACACACTAACTAACCCTAAACCTAACCCCTACTTCTCCATCCCCCAGTATTCAGCTGACGTGGAGAAGGTGACCAGTCTTCTCAAGGCTCCGCTGCACTTCGATCTGGAAGCCTACAGCAGCACTAGCCGACTGAAGAAGGTTAGACAAGCAGGTTTCCCAGCACATGTCTAACATACCTGGCCCTTATCCTGTTTTTGCACTACATTGCTTCTACCTGGTTAATACCAAGCAAAAATCTAAACTAAATCAAAACTGTAACACCCTGGGTTCCAGCCCTGTATCCTCTAACTGGAGGCTTGTGAACAGAACGGGCAAAAGCTGTAGGTGTCAGCCAGCCATTAGGTCCTAGCCATTTGGCCCACTGATGGACCCCTTCACTCTCCGTTCAGTACTTGGACCTGCTCCTCAATCAAGTTTGTGGGATTGTGGAGAAGCACCGGGACGAAGGTGTTCTGGATGCATGCGCGCGTTTGGCGTGTGCCCTGGGCACAGACAAGTTCACTTTCTCTTCACGAGCTGACCTAATGTTCAGCCAGCTGCTGGACTGCCTAGTGGACAGATTTACATCCAACCTCAACAACCTGCTGCAGGTGAGGAGCTGGTCAAGCCCTGCCACAGTCTGGCAAACACCCCTCTCTTTCTCCCTCCCTCTCCCTCTCTTTCTCCCTCCCTCTCTCTCGATGTGATAATACTCACTGTCCCTCAGACTGTAGCAGGCCACCAGAGGTCCCCAAGTCTGTACTTGGTCAGGCTCTGTCCCTGCCATGTATCTTTGACAGAAAAGAATCACTGCCAGGGTGTAGTCTCCTTTTAGGCCCTGATAGCAATAAGTCTACTTTAGGATTTAGTTTTGTTGTTCCGATGTTCTATGTAGGAGTTAAATGCTGGTCTGAATCTGGTCAGTGTCTGTAGGGCTATGTACTGCAGTGATTTTCTTTTTCTCCCTCTTCTCTCAGGGGAGCGCTGATGAGGACGAGGAATATAGTGCTGCCACCACCCTGAAGAGGATTGCTGCCTTCAGCAGGTGTGTGTGTGTGCAGGAGTCTGTGTGTGTCTGTGTTTGCATGTGACTGACTGGGTATTTCCATGTCAGTGCAATAGACCTCACACGTTGGAGGCTCTTTGAACCCTGCCTCCAGATCCTTAACTGCGGAATTGAGTCCAGGGAGATGCACAGAGAGGTGGGTCCCCTTCACACACTTAAGTCTTTCACGCCCACACAGTCTCTGTGCCCAGTGAGGCTGACGCCCAGTCTGCGAATTACCATTTCAGCTGATGGTGTCTGCTTTAAAGTGTGCCGCATTCCATGTGTTCTGGGAGAAGGTGAGAATCACCGACAGCTCACCCACCAAGGTATGTAGACATAGTCTCCTTCTCTGCTTGAGTCAGTAACTCAGTGCTACTGTGTGTTTCTTTCTGCACGAGTCAGTGTCTCAGAACTACTGTGTTTCTCTTTCACTCTCTCCATCTCTGTATGAGTCAGTAACTCCGTGCTACTGTGTGTCTCTCTCGCTCTGCTCAAACTAACGCCTCCTGCACGTTTACACAATCCTGTTTTTATTTTATTTGTTCTTCACACCATGATGCTCTTCTGTGTTCTTTAGTCAAAGCTGAAGCAGCTGAAGCACAAGGTTGACTCTTTTTGTGTCAGCTGTCAGAGCTGCCTGTCTGTTGGTGAGCCAGAAATAAGGGACCAGGTGAGTGTGTGCCTGTGTGTTTGTGCCTGTATGTACCTGTGTGTATGTGAAATTGAATCCACTCAATGTTCTTCCAGGCTTTTGTGTTGCTGTGTGATTTGCTGCTGGTCTTCAGTTTTGGTTCAGTGAGGAGCCTCCCTGCACTGCAGATGCTAGCCTGTCCCCCCTGCATGTCGCTTCGGGCGGATATGGCCTCCTTTCTCCTGGATTTTGTCTTCACCGAGCCTGAGGACGGCCGGAGATGTAGGAGTTTCCTTGCTCTCGTGGATAAATAACACTGAATGTCCGTTTGGGAAATTTTGATACAACCCTGACGATAAAGCTGTAATTCATTAATGGTGTGCAGTTTAACAGAACGGAAGACAAAATTTCACTGTATATGTGTGTTCTGAAATACATAAAAAATGTGTTGGTAACTATAGAAAACTTTTGTAGTCCATAGTTGCCATCACTCTCTTTTCTCTGTTACTCGTCTTTAGGGGAGGATGAGGAGCGAGAGATGGCAAAGATCACGGCACTGCAGCGACGTCGCAGTCAGCTTGCAGGATACTGTAAACTGGTCATCTATGGTGTCCTGGAGCTTAGCTCTGCATCCGATATCTTCAAATACTACAGCAAGGTGGAGGATTCGGAAGTGTGGGGGGGGGCAATGACCAAAAGTATTAGGAGAGAGAATGAGCAAGTGGGAGAGAGTGAGGAAGAGGTGAGTGAGGTAATGGGAGAGAGAGTGAGAAAGCAGGGAGAGAATGAGGAAGAGGTTAGTGAGGTAACGGGAGAGAGGAAGAGGTGAGTGAGGTAATGAGGAAAAGGTTAGTGAGGTAACAGGAGAGAGTGAGGAAGAGGTGAGAGGTAACGGGAGAGAGTGAGAAAGCAGGGAGAGAGTGAGGAAGAGGTTAGTGAGGTAACGGGAGAGAGTGAGGAAGAGGTTAATGAGGTAACGGGAGAGAGGAAGAGGTGTGTAAGGTAATGAGAGTGAGAAAGCAGGGAGAGAATGAGGAAAAGGTTAGTGAGGAAGAGGTGAGTGAGGTAACGAGAGAGTGAGGAAGAGGTGAGTGAGGTAATGGGAGAGTGTAAGAAAGCAGGGAGAGAGGAAGAGGTGAGTGAGGTAACGGGAGAGAGAGTGAGAATGCGGAGAGTGAGGGGAAGCAGGGAGAGAATTTATTACGAAAGTAGTATGATATTCTTAATGTCTGTCTTCCAACAGTTCTATAAGGACTATGGTGACATCATCAAGGAGACTCTGAGAAATTCCAAGGTCATCAGCCCAGTGCAAAGTGCCAAGACCCTGTGTCTGAGTCTTCAACAGGTGTGTGTACTTGCGTGTTCTTGACTAAGAGGCGGAATGTTACAGGAATTGTGTCCCTTACTCTGGAAATGCCCTGCCATTATCCAAACAAAATGTTCCTCTTAATCTGAAACATACATCATGTAATAATTTGCTCAAAGGGACATCCTTCATGCAGAATTCTGTAACCACATTACATTTTTTACATTTTGGTCATTTAGCAGACGGTCTTATCCAAAGCGCTGTACAAAAGTGCTGTAGTTTCAGGGTTCAAGTGCAATACAAAACGGCTATCTTGCTCTATTAACAATGACTGAGTGCAGGTATGAAGACTAATGCTGCAAAGAGATAACATAACTATAAACTTGCTTAACCAACAAAATCCACCCGTCATATTCTATACCTAAGCATCAAAATAAGTAGACAACAAAAGTATTCCAAGCATACATGAGCATTCAAACATTTACTAGGGGGAGGCTGTACTCTCCAACTAACTTTGTAAAATACAAAAATACAAGACAAATCAATTACCCAAAATTTGCAATGGCCTGCCCACCGAGCTCTATGAACAAAAACATCCTACAAGTGGAAAGGAAAACTCTTAGATCAATATTCATTATAACTAAAGCATTTTAAAATGCAAGGTTAGCTGTTTAACTAGTTAGCCGGTGAACTAACTTAGTACCGGCCAATATCATTTTGTTATTTAAGATGATTTAACCATAAATTATTAAACAGCAGGTGGCGATTACTTTTCATACATTGTTACGTTATGGTGCAATAAACCAGTGGCCGAAATACAACAATAAAACATCTAGTAAACAATGACAAGCCCCTGCTATTCTGCTAAAGTTGCATACCACACGTTTGACTTTCAATTAGCCTAGCTGAGCTAACAACTTTTCGTCATCAATGCAAACATCACATAGAATTAACCCCATGATATGTTTTTTACAACATATTTGAGAATCGGAATATCTGATACTTCCTTCATTTGCAAAAACATGTAAAATTAGTAATAGTTTGAAGTTACAAATAAAATTCATTTTCACTGGCATTTTGGGGAAATTAAGAAGTTACGGGTCAAAGGGATAAAAAAAAAAGCAACCCAGACTCATTACCTTAAAGCCCTGTAATGCCAAGAGCTGAACTAAAAAAAAAAGTCTCCTCAGCCAGCTGTTCCTGAGGCTCACGACACTTAACCCCTCTAATACTAAGCATCATTCCAACCCAAACCAAATTATAGCACAACACAAACAAAATGACATATAAAAAAATACACACAAAAGAACCATGGTACCTATAGTGACTGAAAATGAAGAAAAACTTTTCCTTTGAGACTGGCCAGCACTGGTAGACTGCCCATAGAGTACGTACTACGTTCACACTGAGGTTGAAACAGAGCTATACTTTCCAACTAACTTAGTAAAATACAAATCTATTACCCCAAGTTTGCAATGGCCTGCCCAAAATTCACAGAGCTCTATGAACAAAAACTTCCAATCCTGAGAGAGGAAAGCAGATGTGCGAGCACAGTACGGTGCTACCTGCCACAGTCTGAGGGACAGTGAGTGACACAGAGAAACTCAACCTCGAAGTTTAATACAAAACATATATACTCTTTTATATACATAATTATTTGTTGTAAATTTATACTTAGTACCGATTTGATATGCTTTGGGAATGTAAATTGATATACCAATGAAGCAAGTTTAATTTAATTGAATGCCATACAGTAATTACACGCCTTCTCTTCTCAGCTGTATTCTCAGCTGCCACAGGATATACGAGTTGAAGAGATGCGTTCCAGCCCTGAGTTTGTAGAGATGAGAGAGCTGGCAGTATGCCTGGCTTTGACCTTTGGGATTGACCTGCACCGCGTGCGCAAGCCTCTAGTGTCCCTTCACAAGTCAGTGACTCAGAGCTACTGTGTTTCTCTGTCCCTCTCTGTACAAGTCAGTGATTCAAAACTACTGTGTGTGTGTCTGTCTCTCTCTCTCTCCGTCTCTGTATGAGTCAGTGACTCACAGCTCCTGTTTGTGTGGGGAACATTTTGGGCATTGGTGTCTGCATCAGAGGCACCCAGATTAGACTCTGACTGGTCGTGACTTCTGTGGGCGGCTTGGAACCGTGCACAGATTTTCTGAGCAATCCCTAGTTGCCAACTCTCCCATCTCGGGGGGAGTGCATTGAGGGAGCGCTCAGAGGAGTGTCCCAGGGAGCGTACAAGTGGTAGAGAGAAGAGAGGTTCTTTGGGAAATAACCCGAGGAGAGCTTCTACGGTCAGAAACGAAGTGGGCACGAGCGGTCTGGAGAGAAGGCTTTGCAGATCACAGAGCAGGATCGATAAGCTCCTGGAGCTCATAGAGTGCCAGCCTCAGTCATCTTGTTAGAGAGGCAGTTTGTGGAGAGCTTGACGCCCCAGGCCCCCAGTCCAGTTGCCTTCTCTCTCAGGAAAGGGCACCTTGTTCAGCCTGCCGTTGTGGGCCATTCAATGGCTTTCTGAGACACCCGACATGGCTTCAGAAAGGGGAGCAGGGTACACTTGAGGTGGACTCGGTAGCTTGCTCCACTTGCCTTGTGCCTTGTGTGTGTGTGTGTGTGGACTCCTATGGTCTGAGCCCATTTTCTGGTATGCCAGATTCTGAGTAGAGCTTGGCGGCTGAAGCCACCTAAGATGAACGTTGTTTCCCAATGGAGGCTAAATGTTGTGCTACTAGGCTTTGGACCTTTGGGCCATGTGATCAGCTGAGCTGAAACTTTGGTCTTTAAGGCTTTTGTGTTGGCAATCACTTCCACAAAGCGTGCAAGTGAGTTGCAGGCGCTGTGTGTCCAGAGCGTGCTTGCTCTTTACACAGGAAAGATCGAAGACCTCCCTTCATTCCTAAGATGGTTTAATTCTTACATTAAAACCAGTCAGTGGAATTGGAGGCCTTCTGTCCCCCACCCTTCTAGTCTGACAGAGAGCATCTCCTCCACATGTTGTGCGCAATCAGAACTTTAGCGTATTATGTGTGAAAGATGTGTGTTGTATGAGTAATGTCACTCTGCTGGTGTAGAGCCATGCTTCTGTCCTCACAACAGTTATGGTATACTCACCCATTAGTGATGGTTGATAGTTCAGATTTGAAAGGGAACGTAAGATTATCATCGCAACCCTAGTCCCCAAAAACAGGTATTAACCATCGGTTTTCCGGGTTTATGGGTTATCGTCATAACCCTAGTTCCCTGAAATAGAGATTTTCAAGATTGGGCTCTGTGGTAAAAGGGGGTAGATCTAAGATGGCACTAGCACATGATTGAATTGCTCTCACATGATTTGGCTCACTGCTCAGAACTCTGGAGTTGTTAAAGTGAAATAACCCATTTATACTGGATTGTTTAGAGAACCGTAGAACAAAATTTGTTTATGATTAGTTTGTGGTCATAAGGTTTTTAATTTTCTGACATTGAGGCGGTATTGGTAGCAGTATTTAATTTAACGCTTGTGTTTTGGGAATAATATATATTAATATGTGATTTTAAAGGATGGAAATAATTGTGACTTGAGTGTGTAATACTCTGTCCATCTTTCTATTTGTCCTGCCTCTTCCTGGAGGGATGGCATTCGATTTTCCTTCCGGGACCGCAATGAGGGGGACAAGCCCCCACCAAACCTGCTGTTCTTGGAGATCCTGAGTGAATTTAGCTTCAAACTGCTGCGCCAGGACCGTGCCCAGTTGTGAGTCAAACTTGCTTTCTCAGTCGAACATGCTCGGACTACATTCTCTCACACTCTCAAACACTCGCTCACACTTGCTCACCTAGAACAAACCTCCCACAAAGCACTGAATCTGCTGTCTATCTAGTCAGCTCCTCACTGTGTGCTTTATTCTGTATGCGTAGTATTATGTCATTTCTGTCAGTTCTATCGACTGCCTCGGGTCAGGGAATAATTTTCCAGTTTCTCCTGTTTGGCACTGGGTTTCCTGGTTCTTCCCTCTGGAAAATGCGCGCTCCAACACAGGCTCTCTCACTCCCGCTCCAACACATGCTCTCGCTCCAACGCTGGCCCTCTCGCTCTCGCTCCAACATGCACATACTGATGGCTCGTCCTTCCTTGACCACTTTCATGTTTATACACCCAAGTATATCTGTTTTACACTCACACATCCAGATTGAAGCACTGTTGATGTTGCACTGTTCATTGTTCACATTGACCCCCTTCCTCTCTCTTTCTCAGGTCAGGTTTCCTGAAACAAATTGCCCCCATACCCCTCCCGGCCTGGTCGTCACTCAACATGTACCAGCGCTCCTTGCAGACCCGAGCCAAGGACAGAGAGGGAGAGAGGAGCACCCCCGCCCCCAAACGCAGAAGGACCAGCACTCAAGGCACATAACTTATTCCAAACACATTTTGATTCATGGAAATAAAACACAGAGGTTCTACATGAGGATCTAAATCTCACTCTCAAACTAACCCCACCCCCAGGTTTGGCTTCTAGTGATAAGGAGGGGTTGTGGCTTGAAAAAAGTAGGGTCCATAGCACCCTGGCTACACCTCCTCTGACCTCCACGGCGTTGAGGCCTGCAACCAGACGCCTGCCCCTGAGGGATGTGGGTACCTCAGAGCCCATGGCTTCATCAGACCTGGAGATATCTGACCCAGAATCCCAGGATGCCTTCACAGAGCAGTATGTTTGTCATGCGTCTTAACAGAGCAGTACTGTAATACATATTTGTCATGCTCCTTCACAGAGCAGTAATATAGTGCATGTTTTTCACATGCTTTCCTAGAGCAGTACTGTAGTGCATGTCTGGCACGCTTTCACAGAGCACTAATTTGGTATATATATATGTCTGTTTGTTGGCCTTTTTTTTCTTCTTCTTTCAACGTGGACATTATAGAGGGTAGCCACTGTTGAATTTACTCTTACTCTTTCTAAGTCAGTTCAGCAGTTAAAGCAATCAGCAGGTATACTTAAAACTTTACTGGTTTTACTGAACCAATGCCAGCTGGTGTAAAAGCAATACAGAAATATCAGTGCTGTAAAAAAGTACCAACATCATCTGAAAGATTGTGCAGCCAAATGATCACGTAACCTATGAGACTGAGCCCTGTTGGACACTAGGGCTGGGTGATAAAATGAAAACAATAATTATCGGGATATTTTCCTCGATAGAAATATAACAAATGTTCGATAAAATTAATTTGAATCACGAACGAATCATGAACTGCCAAATGCTGATCATGTCACAAGAATACAGGTATGCATTGCACAAGTTAAGTTGCACGGTGAGAGGCCAGCAACTTGTATTGTTTACAGACACAGTGGCTGGCAGGCTTGTAGTTGGAGCGGAATAAGCAAAATAAGCGAAATGCCAAGTCAGACATTAGAAAAATCCTTTAACATAAAGCACTGAGCTATTCAACGTATTTATTTTCCTTCTTTATTTTCCTTAGAGCTCACTAATAACAAATTAACATTCCCAGTTCAATGGAAAGTTGTAAATGCATTCATGTTTTGAAATCTCTGATATCTTACTGAGCATTCAATGTAGCTGGTACGCTGGATCCTTTAGCTGGGATCAGTCTTAGTGTAAATGGCCTTATCTCTTGACAAATTATAAAGTGACGGTATTAAACAAGCACTCCCACTTGGTCTTCGAAAAAGACTTGCCACGTGGGTTTGTTAAGCAAAGTCTAAGAGCAGCGAAAGTACATAGAAGCACAAAGCAACCGAGGTGAACGGAGACCTCAGACAGCAAGAACAGTGGAGTTGGAAACCCGTTAGGCTAAATCTATTAAGATATTTATTTTGATGAGGAAAAGGGACTGAAAAAGGATTTTACTTAATTTTACTCATGCATATTTTTATGTTGAAAAAAGGTTTTATTATAATTGTTTTGAATTTTCTACCTCAGATTTGCGAAATGACCCACTGTTTGGCAAGTGTTTGTCATGTTCTGACCATAACGAATAGTTTAAAACCACAATTAACCGTCTGGTTTCTTCAACTATCACTCAGGAGCAAAAAACAACCTTTAAACTTGAAAGAAATTATGATTTGACATTTATCGCGATTATTATCGATATCGTCTTTTTTTTTTCAAAACTAACTGTACAGGTGCATTATTGACTCTCATTCAGTGTCTTGCCACACAGGGTGGACTCAAAGAAAAAGCACCAAATATCTCCCCTGTTTGCCCCAAGCCCCTCCTCCACGCACAGCAACCTGGGTTCACATCTTAACCTGTGAGTCTTCCTGTATTTGTGCGGGTATGCCCGTGTGAGAGTCTGTCTGTATCTGTGCATAGCGGTGTTTGTGCGGGCATGTCCGTGTGAGGGTCTGTCTGTATCTGTGCTTAGCGGCGTTTGTGTCGCTCTCCCCTAGACTGACACTGGTTGAGGAAGATGGAGAGAACGAAAACCAAGAGATACAAAGCTACGAGAGCGAGGATTCTTCTGACCAAGTGAAAGCCGTTACACTGGTGAGTCAGCCAGTGGTCTCAACCCCAACTTTCTCTCCATGCTCTTGTTTAATGTATTCCAGAAACGGCATGTTCAAAATGTTCTTTGGGTTGTCATGGATTTTGTGTGTCCCTGTGTTATCTGTAGGGTTGACCCCATTCCACTAGCTCTGTTAATCCTTTTCACTTCAAACGTGACTAATGGCGCTTCCCATCCTCATCTCTCAGCCTTCTACACGCCATTCCACCAGCTACTTGGAGGACCTTTTTGAATGAGAGACTCTGGAATAAAGAAGATGATAATTCTGGGAAAAGCACAAACTGTCTGAGCAGACTTGTTGAATATAATAACCAGATTAAGTTATGTTCTTATATTAAGTTATTGTTGATCCGTATATGGAATTAATATGAATGTTATTGGTATGTATCTGTTAATGTGATTCTATATCCAGGTTTAATTCTCGCATACATAGTATATTTTAGATATTGATGAGTTAGAAACTGTTTATTGACAACTTAGAACTAAGGTGGACATAATTCAATTAAAAGTTTCATTTTGTTATTACTGGTACCTGTTTTTTTATATATAAAAATAAGTGTCATTGAATGTCATCTTACAAGGTCATATATTCTGTTGGGACAGTGACTATAGTATTTTGAACATTAATTAATTAATTCAGGACAAACATTTGCTAATGAGTTTTGCCCACGACATTTTGGTAAATTTAGAACCAGGTGATGTGCAAAGCAATATTTAAACAGCTGACAAATGACTGGGTTCGTTGACGTCATTTAAATGCATTCATGGTTTCTCCGTAATAAACGCTTTCCCGCCAGCAGATTTTTTTAGGACATTAGCAATTGGTCAGTGGGAACATGTGATTATTCTCTCGAGCAAATTTTTCGCGCCAGTCCACAACCCCTCCTCTAGTAACTAAAAGATAATTTTTTATTGGTCGGTCGGGAGGCCGACTCGCGCCTGTTTTGTGGCGGGTTGCAGGTTGCAGGAGTTAACAAGATAGTTTCAAATCACGAGACGTAAGGGAAGTCTACAGGAATTACACAAAACTAAGAATTAAATTAAGTCGATTCTCCCGGTTTCGAATAATTTATTTTTATTCGCGGAAAGGAACATGCCTCCCAAGGACTACGTTGCTGAAAAGGGTATGGTACTTTCCTGTTTGTTTCTTTAGGAGTTGGTGCGTATTTTAAGAATGTATTATGCATCATTGAGTAGTTTAACTATGCTTGTTGAGCATATATAGATAACTTGCTTAACTTGCTGGCTACACGAATGAATTTACTGAAAATGACTTTGAGAAATATATTTGGCCGGGAAATAAAATTCTGGGGAGGTCCCGATATTTTACGAAACTAGCGTACTTCAGGTCCGTTAATGGATGACTTTAGCAAGTTATATAAAGTTGCATAAGGCCATTTGGTCAAAATTTTAGTATTTAACGGTTCTGAAACGAACACAGATGTATGTTACTCTACGTATAGAATCCATTTACCCAGGTTATTGCCGTGGGTCATGCTAATTTTCGCTACCATTTTATATCTGACCCGGATGGAGCTCACAGACAAAGAATTATGCACTAGCTACACATGGTTTAAGAGGGACGGGCCATTTGTTTCATATGCGGTGCCTGTGTACTTTTTGAAAGTGGGTCTGCCGAATTATAGCTACCTGGTTACTATTATCCTCTTGTATAAAAACCAGCAAAGACAAAGTAGTTATGTACATCCGGGAACTTGGAGTAACTTCACAACACGATGTCTGACTATACTAAAATAAGGAAATCTTGGTGTCTTTAAAGTCATTGCACGGTAATGAATGTAATAATCGCATGATCTCACATTTTTGATGTGTATCGTACATTATCCCGCAATGTAACAAACCGGCCTATATTGGGGGGGGCACATTATGAGTGGCGCTCTATTGATATGGCTGCTGCAGGGTGGAAGCGTTAGAGCCGCTTCCGTCTTTCCGAATCTGCAAGGAAAATATTATTCTGATGACAACTAACCTGCTTGTTGATTGATTGTGTTGTATATGCCATTTAATCGAAATGATGGGGCTTAAATGAGCGGACTATTTCTTGTGCGGATGAATAGAAGTCCTGTGGGGAGGGGCAGGGGAACTAAAAAGGCTCGAGCCATGTGCTTCTTTGTTTACAAAAACATCAGTGAAGAGAGAATTGGATAAAGGTGAGAATGATTTTGATTTTGGAGGGAATGGGAATGCGATCTAGGAGTAGTGTCGCCGCAGACTTTCCTTGGTTCAGTGCGGAAGAGTGCGACGTAGTTACTGCATGAAGCAAATGTTTCTTTTCCACAAATTTCATATTGCGTTTGTTAACCAGGAATAATGAATGAGTGTTATATTAATTACATTACTTGTTACGTTACTGAGTGAATGACGTTCGCGTTACTCAACGACATAATTCTGAACAACTGAGCTAGCGCCTTTGCTGTTAGTGTTGCTTGTTCAGCCAGACGTTTTAGGGTTTTAAAATATTTTTACAAATACTTTTTCACATGTAATTTTATACCAATCTGGAGGAGCTCTGTTACAGCCAGTATTTGATGGGACTTGCTTTGTCCTTGATATGTCAAAACAACACTGTGTGGTTGATGACAGCAAGAGTCTTGGGTCCTGTTGCAGCCACCTACAAGTACATTTATGGGCTTCTAGTTTAATTACCCTTGGGCCTTTGAAGGATCAGGTTTCATGCTATTTAGTAATGTCTGCCCCCAGTTTGGGCCAGCTTTGCAGACTGGGGCTACCCAGTCTTGTGGTTCTGAAGTCTCAGTATTTGCTGTCATTGCCTAGTTAGTGGGATGGTATTTTATCATGGGTCACTAGATGTGACTGAAGCAACCTTGTTGATTATCAGCCACTGCCATTGTTGGATAGCTGTGCGTAGCAGGATCTGTACTTGAATTGGGGGAGCCTATGTTTTTGTCTTCTGTGTGTAGGGGTTCTGTTATTGTATCACTTCTTGCCTTCACTGGTGGCTGGCTGTCCCCCCAGAGAAGTGTAAAGTTCTTGCCGAAGTTTTACTGGGGGGGGGGGGGGGGGGGGGGGGGGGGGGGGGGGGGGGGGGGGGGGGGGGGGGGGGGGGGGGGGGGGGGGG